>BGPR01003068.1:0-143456 GCA_013235015.1 Araneus ventricosus | reverse complement strand
TTATTTAATTAAATATCTTAAGAACTAATTAACTCTGAAAGTTGAAAATAGCACCTTGTGTGTAAATTTCATGTCGCTACCGATCACCGTTTAGGAGGAGTTCTTGTGAACGACCGATCGACCGGCAGACAGACAGATACATGTAATTTCTGCCTTGTTTTATAGATATTTATAAA
Organism: Araneus ventricosus; assembly: GCA_013235015.1. Classification (NCBI taxonomy): domain Eukaryota; kingdom Metazoa; phylum Arthropoda; class Arachnida; order Araneae; family Araneidae; genus Araneus; species Araneus ventricosus. The sequence goes on along the minus strand of BGPR01003068.1, from coordinate 143,280 downwards.
CATAAGCAAAACTTTCAGAAACAAAGATAAATTAGTTCAAAGTCTAACCGTTTCCTAGCAGCGAAGTAGGTATAAATTTGCGTTATTTCAAAATCGTCTGCACGTAAAATTTAAAAAATTAATAAAAATTGAATGAAAAATGTCACAGAAATAAATTTGGTATCATTGAAAAGGTAAAATTTTTATCTTTACGATGGTATAAAAATTATTTGTATCGGATAATTTGTTCCGAAGTTACAGCGGAAAAAAGGATTACGTGATAGTTGATTTAAAAAATAATTTATTTCACATGTTTTCGCATTCCTGAAGGATCACGTGACCATAGATTGAAAAATAAAAATCTTCATCGCGAATCGCGGAGTCAATGGGCTTTCTTTGTTAACTATTTTTAATCTGTAGTCAAAAATAATTAATTTAACGTGATTTCACCTAGCCTATGTCCGTTCTCGGGTTTCAAGTTACAACTCTGCCAATTTTCATCCAAATCGGTTTTGTGGTTTGGTCGTGAAAGCTTAACAAACAGACAGACAGACACACTTTCGCATTTATTATATTATTAAGGATTATTTTCATTTATAGCACCAAGAATACTTCGTAGTATTTTCCTTTCAAAAGTAGCAATAAGAGATTTTTCCTGTTTAGTTATTGTCCAAGTTTCTGACAGATATGTTAAAACAGGTCTAGTAAGAATTTTATAGATTAAGAATTTCGTTTTTATTAAAATATAGTTACTATTTATAAATGTTTTTAATCCATAGAAAACTCTATTTACTTAAATGATGCTGTTTTCTAATTAAGGAAATATTCCTTTATGAACAGAAATAATTGATACAAGTTATGTAAAGCTTTTCACATTTATGGGTATCAATCTCAATAAAGGGGACTGGGATACTATTTTTTTTAAAAGCTTATAATTTGTATCCCATAGTTTATGATTAATTCTATAGAGCAGGAAAAGTTCAAGCTACAATGTTAATGTCCTCAGCATAAACCAATAGTCAAAAGAATGCTAATATTTTTAAATTTGGAAGTATTGTCTTTCATGTTCAAATAATAAAGAATCGTTTATTCAAGTTTGTTTACTAAGATCTTAAAAGAAAGAATTGTCTGTCCATTGTACTAACACCTTGAGTAAAATTTTACAGTAATAATATGTAACTAATTATCTTCCCTATTTAAAACAAGTTCTAACTAAATTTAATATAGTTATAGAAAATATTAACAGCAAATGACATTCCTTGTTTTTAATTTAACATGGACAGTCATCAGAAATGTCCATTCCTTTCCTAAAAATTGTTTCTATTATGCAACAACATTATTTCAAAATTTAATTTATGAAAAAGGTAAAAATTACTCAATTGATACAACTTTTAGGCAAGATTTTATTTAGGAAAAAATTGGATGCAACTTCGATATTAAGAAAAAATAAGTATTTTCAAAGCCAATTTCCACAATTACAATTCAGTTAATATTAAGGGTAAGGTTTTCTTATGTAGAAACAAATATTTTTCATAATTAGTGGAAACTAGGGATATTTGTCCCTACTTTTACTTTTTCTTATATTTCTCGAATATTTGAATTTTTATCATCATTAAAAGATTTATTTTTAGGAAGGATAAATGTACGTATGCTAAACTGGTATCTAATTTAATCATAAAATATATAAATTTCATTAAATCTCCTAGGGTCAAGTATCCATAACTTTAGGGACACTTGAGCCTAAGCTAGAGATACTTGAACCAAAATGCCAAAAGTATTTAAATTCTTTTGATAATTTGTATGTACGCGAAATTCAGATATTGTGTTAATACTATTGAATTACAAAAGGTGTTTGTTATCGAAAAATATTAATGAAACTAATAAAAAAATAATATGGAATCTATAAAACGCAGTTGTTATTAATATAATCTAGTTAATAAATGAAATTAGTTTAGTCATTAAATTGACTATAGTTATTAAATTAAGTTTGCTCAAAATTTAATAAAGATTTAAAATATTGAAATAATTAAATGATGAAAATAACGGCAATGGAACTGGGAACCTAGCTGTGTCATTAAGCACGTTGAAGAATTACCGATTTTGTAAAATTAGATGAGAAAAAAGAAAAGCATCAGAACGAAAAAAGGCATCTAGAAAATATTGTACAAAGTTAAATATAGAGAAGCTTAATGGACTTACTTGGTTCTTCTAATATTTAAAGAAAAATAAAAGCAAAAGAATAAAACTATATTTTAAGAGCAAATTCAAATCAAGATAGAAAGACAAACTCAATATAAATGGTTAAATAAAACCAGACAATGACAAAAAGCTCGAGCAAAAGATTTTATTTCTAATAATAAATAAATAAATATTTCTTTCAGGCGAGTAAAAAATGGATTGATTAAATTTAAATCCTTTATAAAATTCTTACTAAAATAATTATTTGAATTATTTGAAATTATCATAATAAAAAGAAATTTTATCCAGTAAATAATTTCTAGTAAATATTTTTTAAATAATTATTCTTTATATTTGAGTTGTCATTTTGCCAACAAACTCCATGCAAAAGAAAACTGATCCCAACCACAAAATGTGCTTCGGTCGGCCACGACATCGGAGCTGCGATAGCTTTTCGTAGATTCAATTATCCCTAACTTGACTTTTTCTAAATAATCTAAAAACTAAACCACTCAGAATTAAGATTCTGCATAACATCGTATATCAAATTAAAGCTAGAAGTATGATTAAAAATCAGAAATATTTTAATTCATCATATATTCAACAGTAAACTTTCTATCCATTGAGGAATGCAAAAGTGAAAATTTACTTTCGTACCCCAAAAATATACTATTTACCTACATACCATTACGATGAATTTTCAGCTTGGAATGAAAAACTCCTGCAATAGATAATATGACCAAAGGTCAAATAAAAATGGCACACACAAATTACCAGTTATCTCACAATCTGAGAAAAACACGTAGGGTCAAGTATCCCTAGTTTTCTCTACTATTTTATTTTTTTTTCATGATATTAGTAACACATAATTGCCATTTTCATTATATCAAGTTTCTTTTAACTAAAAAATTATAAATTGAAAATTTATATTTTTCTCGTAAAAATTGAAGTTTTCCACAAGTTTAAATCAATTACTTTTTAAAGCTGAAAAACTTAGAAACTATAGACAAACACTAATCAAAATTAAGTGCATACATCCTTAGTATTGTTAGTTTAAAATGACGTACTAAACATTTTTCCGGTGTAAGGAATTTCTGATTTGTAAATGAAAACAATTTGACAGTGGAGATTTATGGAAATTTTCAGGTTGCCACAAGATTAATTTATTTCATATAATACCTTCCAAAAATATGCTTGTATTTTTATAAGTGAATTTTAGAAGCATGTGGGACACTTTAATTTCTTTTTTTTTCTATAACCGCTTTATTATAAAGCAGATCTGAATTTAAAATCTTAGTCAACTGGATATATAACAGAAAACACTGCAGCACATAATTATATCCCCGAATAAATGGACCTTATGTACCGTTTGGATTGGAGATTATACAAAAACAGTTGTCGGAAGGCAAGACAGAACGATCTGTGATTGTTTTAGTACTCAAAATGTTTTCGTTCATCCAAAATCAAAATAAACCTCCAGATTATTTCTAACCAAACCTCTTTATTTTATACCTATCTTTCATAAATGCAATATTTTCATTAAAAAGTGTTGTAAAAAAGCATTAATAAGTTACAATCTTTATATCCGAATCTTTTTTCATGTTAGTATTAGGTTTGTTGATGATTGAAATTATGAATATTTTTCGTTATAATGTATAAGTCACCAGTTTTTAGAACATTATATATTTAGACAGAATAAGTTTTTTAGAACTAATTCGTGATATTTTTAGTACAGTTTATAATATTCCTGGGTCCGTAAAAAAGACGATTGTGCACATAGTGCTTCTTCATTTGTTGTAAAATTTCGTAATACATAATTTTCGGTTTTCAGGTAATTTGTTTTCTATTTGTACTTTAAACTTGATGTGCTCAGTACGTGAGTTGTTTTTCATGTGTTGTTACACCTGGTTAAGAGATATTGCTAAAGTAAACGCCACGTCGGGGCAAGATCTTGCCATTGTCCGTTTTTCTGCGCATGCGCCTGATTTCATTACGCGACAATAGACCTAGTGTGAGAGATAAATTGCCAACAGAAAAATTGTCATGACGTACGCTTTAAGGTCAGTGACAATCCAATGAGACTGAGATTGAGGCGCCTGTGTAAGTTACGCTTTGAGGAAAATAAAGTTTTTATGTTGCATTTTAAAGCGAACCTGCAATTATTTTATCACAACACATTTCACACAGTGAGTATCACAAGACATAGTGGGTATCACAGACATTTGATTATAAGGAGTGTAATTTATTTTATTTTGTTTTCATTCAAGGATGATTCGTAGTGCTTGCAAAAAAATGAGCAGTTTGAATCTTTTGAAGTCTGCAAAGTACGGAACACGTCGAAACTAAAAGGAAAACTTACAGGAAAAGCTTCTGCTGTCACTGAGTTCCCAAGCGTTTCGGAAACGATGGAGCGTCTGTTGTCGTAAATAGACGTAAAAAAGAGAACGTGGTCAACGATGCTTCATACACAAATTCGATGAGTGATAATGTATCTGGAATTCCTTGCCATGTAGGTAAACATGAAGACAGAAAATTATTGTTAGTTTTCGCTGTTGCAAAGTACGATGAAATCTATATATTGGTTAGCACTGTTGCAGAGAATTCTGCAGTATGTTGGGTTTTGGATGCAAATGAAATGGCCTGGGATAAAATCTTTGATACAAACATAAAAGAGCTGTTCTTTTGACACAAACAAGCTGTGCTTTTGATTCCAAAGCGAGGTGGAGGTTTTATAGTATATATATAATCTGTTGCAGCCTACAAAGCTGTTGAACGCGTAGATGCATACTAGGTTGGAATGAAAAAACTTTTTTTTATTTTTTTAACTTATAATAGTGCGTAAAAGTTTCCTTTTGATGCAAAAAAGACAAAAATAAACTTTTATGGCAATCGGAACATGTTTTGAAATGCCACAAGTACGATAAAGTTTCATAAATTTGAAAAATTTTGCTCTAGTTCAACCTTTTTCTCTACTTTCTCATTCGCAGTAAAATAGCTCAAATTAAATATTTTGTACTTTTTATTCCTTTATATTAATATAACAAACGTTTTAGGGAGTTTAAAACCTATTGTGAATAGATAAAAATATTGATTATTATCCTAAAATGTACATGAAATCGTCTATGGAAAAAGAAATCATCTTGTTTACTAATCTGGGAATTATTGCTTTGTTATGCTTTTAACTGACGAAAACGCTTACAAGTACTTTATTCATCCTTGTTATTAGCATCAGTAGCTCCGATAGGAAGTTATAAGTGTGAGGGAGGACGCGATTGCAAAAGAATTATAGAGAACTAAAAGTATCTGGAAATATAGAAGGTAGACAACAAATTTAAAAATTTAGCTACAAAATTTGCTGGTTTCGCCGGATTCCTTTGCTCTTTTATAATTCTTCGTTTTAGGGAGTTAGTTTTCATTTCTCCCATGGATGTGGGGAAGAAGCACCCCCGACTTGCCGCCATTTTTTACTATTACGTAACAAAATGTATTTTGTGCTTTCCCAATGAAAGATAATGAATAAAGTTAACATTATTGTTCATTATTCCAGTATTTCTTCGTGAAACTGTGCATTTGTATTAAGGGGCTATAGGACCTTTAAGCGCGATAAAAGAACTCGAAAGTTGTTCAATTACGACTCTTCATAACGTAAGAAAAGATCACTGAACTTAATATATTTTTTTACCACAATTACGTAAGAGATATAACCTTATAAATATGAATTTTTAAGACAATGAAATAATTTTCAAAATTATAAATAAAAGTATAAAATAAACATATTCCATTTAAGTTATCGAACTCAAATTTTGCTTGCCCTCAGGATTTTAAAAAATGGTTAATCGTATCAATTTTGCATGTATGCTTATACACACATAATAAAGAAAATCATGCAAAATCAAAGCATTATAATATATGCCTTTTTTCAGTGCTTGCTTAAATGCTTATAGTTTTTTAAAAAAGCTTTATTATGTTTTAACAACATAAAAAGCAAAAAAAAGTCCAGTAAACCTATTTGAATATTTATCACTTTGCATGATTTTCAAGCTGTGCTCTTTTGCGCGCTAGCTCTAAAAATGTAGTTTTCAGGGGAAAAATTTAAGTAAAGAATAACTTACCAACACATCAAAATTAAAAGGCACCAGAAGAATATATCTTGCCTTCTGATTTCATGACGGTTTTTTCAGCTGTTTAAAGTTTTTTTTTTTTTTTTTGCTTTCCGGGCTTCAAGAGTAACATCTTTCAGTCAACTTGATTCTTTCTTTATCACGAAGAAGTGTATCCTTAAGCAGCTGCTCACCAGTGTCCAATTCCAGTTACTTTAAAACATTTAAAATGCCTTTTCCCACCACTATTATAACTTTTACATGCAAAATTGGATGCAATTTATGCATTGTTTTTGGAAGAATTGGGTTTTTCGAATAAAAATTCCAAATTAAAAAATTTAATGGCTCGTTAGTATTTTGAGTCTTTCCTCCTAAACATCTTTTTAATAGTGTTGGATTCGATAAGGATTTAAATATTGGATTTATCGTATCCATTACTGCTCTTGGAACAGAACTTTTATGCTTGAACTTTTCCAAACTGTTTTTAAATTTTGCCTGATTGTATTTACACCACGAGTTTTCAACCGTGGGACAAAGTGATGTTGCGGATCAGCATCTGTTGACACAAAGTGCATCCAAATGGCCCAGATATCTTTCCTCATCTAAAACAAATTTTTCTTGTTCTGTCTAATAGAATTATTGCCATAATATGTAATGAGTTTTTTTACGAATTTATCTGTCAAACGCCCCCTACCGCCAATAGTCTTTCGGTCGGCTAATTTGTTCCTTTTCATGTTTTTTTTTCAGTACTCTGAGAAGTGTTCCCATTCGCTTTTGTACGTAGCCCACACATTAAACTTTTTCTATGGTTGCATTTATCCCATATGTTTTATCCTCACTAACATCTTTGAATGTAGAGGCATCACCATCACCTATATAAGATAAATACCTAAAACATCTTTCTGCTACAGATCGTCGAAAAATTTTTTTCATGCCCTCAATCTCCATTTTACCTGCTGATCCAAAATGATTTTTTGGCATGACTTAGCATGACGTGACTACTAGGATGGATCGAAAAGTATAGGATTTTTTTTGGAAATTATTTTTGGCATGGGGCCGGAATGTTGTGTCTTAAGTATATTAGTTTATATAATTTTTTTATTGAAATTAATTTATATCTAAATTTTTTTATGAAAATTTATAATTTTTTTTGTTTTGTTCCGAAATTATTTTTGGCATGGGGTGGGAAAGTTGTGTCTTAGATATATTAGTTTATATATATATTTTTATTGAAATCCATTCATATCATCAATTTCTCCAAGTGCCCTAAAAATAGTTAAACATGAAATTTTTTCTTGGAAATTTATAAAAAAATTTCAAAATTTCCTATAGCGCCGAATAAGGAAGTTTTGATTTGGGTACAATAGTTTACGTTTTTTTATAATTATTAAAATTCATTCATATCTTCTGGTGGCCCAAACGCCCTCTTAAAAGTTAAAAATTGACATTTTTAGAAATATTTATTAAAAATTGTGAATTAATGAAAAATATTTGAAAAATTGGTAGAATATTCAAGTATTAAAGTACAAACTTATAAATAATAATAATTTTACAATAATATATGAAATATAAATTTAATAGTCAAAGCAATAAATCATAAAACTTATAAAAAGAGAACTTACATCATGGATTTTTTAATTCTACTAGTTTGAAGATTTACATATTTCTAAAGGATGTAATCCTTTTTAGTATTATAACGCTTGATAAGACTTCTTGATCGTATCCTATTAATTATGAAGCCGTGTCTCTTCTCTTTTCCATATACACTTTCCGACGCTTCAAACACTAAACGAAAACATCTTTCTACCGCTTGGGTATGGCATGGATATTTTTACAAATCCTCCGTCTAACCTTTACCATGGCCTCAATTTCTTTAAATGGCACATTCGTCAAAAGAGGTGGTATTGCCAGGTAATAAGTGCAAAAAAATCCTTTGCTTTGAAGTCTATTTTTGGTACTTCAAAAATTCTTATTCTGATGATCCTCTGTTTTCATTCCTAGTACAGATTAGTTTTCGTAGTGCTAAAGACGTTATTTTCTCTCAGTTATCTGTGAGCATTGACAATAGCAAATTTTCAGGATGACAAAAGAAGCTATTTCGTTGAATAAAAATGTCTACTATATTTCTTAAATTGGGTTCCAAATATCTAGAAAATGAGAGAAGTCTCCAAATATGCCGTGCTTCTTCTGTTATGGAGGGCTTCGTTTTGACATAGAAATACACAGGTTGCATATACCTTCATAATATATGTTGCAATAATAATAATATTTTAAGATTTTTTTTCTGTGACCACATACAATCTTAACATTCTACTTGCAGTTGTTAGCCACCTTGAGTGAGCAACTGGACCAGGCTTTCTTAATGCCATGTCAGAATAACGTTCACCACATGATATCTCTAAGCACAAATATCATATAGATATTACTGATCATTGCTGAGAACCATTCTATCTATCCTATTTCAAATATTATCCACACTTGTTGAAGAAAAAGGAGCTACAGGTAGCTCCTCGCAGGTTTTGATTGCTTTACCAATTGGTCTGCAAAATTGTTTAGGACTAGTTGTTGCACCATGCAAAGAATTTAGTAGATGACGAAGAGGTAACTCATTTGTTGGAAGCAAACAAATGCACCATTGTAACGGTCTATTGAGACCAGTTCCATCAAACAAATAATACCTCCCTTGTGTCAAGTATTACCATTTGCTCCATCTCATCCAATTACTGTTAGCTCATTTAATTGCATATTATTTAATACAAAAAATTGAGTATTGCTTCTTTTATTGCTTTAGCTTCTCCTGTTGCAGCAGTAAAATGTCCGATATACACAGAGTATAATGCTCCTCCTTCGTGTTCTTTGGATAGTACTTTGTGTCCTTCATAATTAGCACTTTTGTGTTGTCTTTTCTCCCATCAAAATATCATCCGGTAAAAAGAGACCAAGACACTGTTAACTTAGTAGACTCTGCAACTGTATTTTAAAGCTTTTTACGCTGTCTACGAATTTTATTGCGATATACCACATGCGAAGTCACTCCTTCGTATACAATTCCAATGTTTTGTAAAACAGAACTGGCAAATGAAGGAGTTGCTCTATTTGAAATTCCTTATCGATCACATTCCCTTGCTAAGGTAGGGAAAGCTAAACGATTTTGTGATTGATATTCCAAGGTAATTACATACGTATCTGTATACGAGGACGAAGACATAGTGTTGAGCTGAAGTATCTCAATTTATTGAGCATGAGCAGCATCAGCTTCAGTTTTAACCATTTTCCTTTTTTTCTTCTGTCTTCGATCTGTTTTCTTTTTCCTTTTCTCTTTTGTCAGTCGCAATTACGCCCATTACTCCAATAACCATTTTACTTTCTAATCTTTGATCTTTCATAAACAATCGCTCAGCAAGTGGAATTTTCATGTCTTTTTAGCATTTACATGCATCGAAATTTGTACACTTACAAAATGTGATATCGAACAAAAACGATGTTTTTCAGTTACGATGATTTTCCAATTTTTGTTGGTATTTTTATCATTCCTTCGCTCTCACCACTACGTTTCTCCCTGTAAAATCGTTTCTTTAACACATTTTTTTATTTTCAGTTTTTAATTCGAAATTTGCATAAAATTCATTTTTTGAAGTTGAAAAAAATTCTGCATGTATAGTACACTTAAAAAACAACTTTTGCACCCTATGCCGATTATTTTATTCACACTTTGAATTTTCGTTCCACCCTAGTGACTACCATTGCTGATAGCTGAATTTTGATTTGTCAGAATACAGTTTTTTTGAAACTTCACATGACTTGCAGTAGGAAGACATTATATCGATATCAATAACCTTCCCACTCTTAGCTCCAATCACGGTACATACCCCAACAAGAGAGGACTGACCCCAGCTGGCAATTTTAGTTTGCAGCAATCTTGCCATAAATTTGTCATGAGAAGAGTGCAAGCTTGCAGCAAGTTAAAAAAAAGCATCGAAGTCACCATGCAACGAACTTGCAGCAAACTTGCCACAATTTTGCCGTGCAAACTCATTGCAAATTATAGCAAAAACAGAGCACGAACGCGACCTCGGAATAGAACTCGCGACCTACCGCTTGGTGGCTTGACGGGCTAAACCACTCCGCCAGCTCGACAACGTGAGAAGAAGATAGATTGTGCTAATAGATCGCGCATACGATTTATTTTAAGCTCTATTCTTCATTTCGTTAATTTAAAAAATTTTGTGTTGAGAATATGATTTGAAATCAAAGAGAGAGAGCGATTTCCGCTAATAACTACGTTTCGCTAGTAGAAAAAATTATGAAATTCGAGTTCAAAAGTAATTACTTGAAAATGGGACAAAATGTATAAGTTTATTTTTCAACAAACATTTACTGTTTTTTCGGTTTAATTTTATTTATAAACGTTAAAATTTCAACATTAAGAAAAAGGCGATATAGTTTTCTTTAAAGTGCGAGTGATTTAGTAAAAAGATGGAAAATGTTTCAGATTTTTTTTTGTAAAAAAGTTAGTTTTTTTTACAAATTATCATTGATTTATTGAATTAATAAAAAGAAGGACGGTCTAGGAGATGCTATTAAAAGTCGGATGTTTTTTTTAAAATAGAGAGAGAGAGAGAAATTACTCTTTTGCATTGCAAGGACGAGGTTGGTCACGTCGAACTTGTGGCGAGCTTATTGCAAATAAGGTGGCGCTATAATTTATCACGTCGAACTTGTGGCAAATTTGCATTGCAAGGAGGTGGCGCTAGTTGTCACGTCGAACTTGTGGCAAGTTCGTTTCAAGTTTGACGCGTCAAATTTGCCATGACAAGGCAATATCAAGGCAAAACCAAATTTGCGTGCTATTTGGGACCTTGAGTTTTCTAGGTTCCATCTCCACTTACCATGATATCCGAGCTTAAAGTTAAAAGTTCTTCTTCTTGAGCTGCTTTCTTCATACATGAATTAGCAACGACAGTTGTTGCACGGAGAATCTCGTCATTAATTTTGTCGTACGGTGTTTGGGATATAGGTGCAGGAAGGGCCATGTAACTAGAAAATTTCTGAAGAGATTTTGCACCTTTCCCAATCATTCGCATTGCGAATACAGCTCTTCTAAGATAGTAGGAACATTTTTTATCCCTACCAATTTTGACAATTTTGAACACTGATGAATATCCATAGTTCGTAGTTTCAATTATATTAATTTTCCCATGACACGTAGAACAACACAGTGATGATTCAAACTCTTTAAAAATAGATATGTCAATGAATCTGTAATTTTTAGAATCATTAGTGAGCAGTTGGGTGCTTTCATCTACAGACAATTTACTAAAAGATGCACTTCTATTCGGATTAGTTTCTACTTTTATTTTCACATCCTTTTTAATGTGCTGATTGCCTTTGAATCGATATTTTTTCCATCTTTTACCAGAATCTATGTTTCCTTTATCATTTATCTTGCAAATAAACACTATAAATGATCTCTAAAAACACAGTACGTAATAAATTCACATATAAACACTGGAAAATAAATGAAAAAGTTGTTTTTCGTTTCCGTAAACGATTTCAAAGTTTGGTATGCAAACAAGTATGAGTACTGCTGAGTTGTAGCTATCCTTCTCTCGAAGCAAAGAGTTAAATTAAATAAAGGCAAACTAGAGCCAAGTTCATTTACTATCTAGTTGTAGCAGTCGACATTTCAAAATCGAAATTCTTGAACATCTGATGAATCATCAACAGTGTCCTTCACGTTTCTGACTATATCTTCTAAACTAATTAAAGTACACACATGTGCATACTTTAAAATGTTCAGAAGGGTTTCGACTATGAAATGAAATCGTAAAAATATCGAAAAATTGAAGGTTTAAAGGTCCTATAGCCCCTTAACCATCTCAGTAGGTGAAACGATAGTTGTCAACCTATCCATAAAAAAAAATGCTCTTTAAAATCCGTATAAGTCCACTTCTTAATTTGATCTACTAACATGAGGTCTTTCAGCTGTTCAAAGGTTTTTATGTTTAACCCATTCAACGACCCCTCTAAGTAGTTCTTTAATTCATAATAAAAATCATACCAAGTACTTTCAGAAGCTTTTTGATGTTTATTAAATAGTTGTCGGAATTTTTCAACACTCAATTTAAATCTTTGTAGCAGTACATACTCATACTTCTTCGCATCCTCTTCTGGTTCACCCGCAATAAGTTGAACAATATCAGGAGGCAGCAATGAAATAAGTTGAGCCACTTGATTTTCTGCAGTTATTCATAATTTTAGCTTGACGCTCAAATAACACCAGAAATAAGCTTATGTCATCTTAAAGATTAAAACGTGGTATTATATCGTTCATTCTGATTTTCATAGGTTGTTAAGGTAGATAGATTCAACGGGCTGTGCCCTTGCAGCTCTGACTTCCAATTCAAGTTTTTGTAATTCAAAAGCTTTGACTTGATCTTCTTTTTCAAGTTCTCGTTCAAATTCTCTTTCCCGCTCTTCTTCGTACAGTTACTCTTTTTTCTCGTTCTTCCTTAATGGCACCAAGTAATTCTCGCGTAATTTCCTCATCATAACTGGAACTTTCAGTAATCAATTTATGCAACTGTTTAACTTTAAATTCTTTTTTTACAGTTAAACCCAATTCTTCTGCCAATACCAGTAAATCCTCTTTCCTACTCCTAGCTAAGTATGCCATGCTGAATATATTACATTCAATGGATTGTTGATTATAATTCAATTTTACAAAACATAATTATGTCAAGCAGTATAGTTTTAATAAACTTACTTATCAATGTTTCAGCAATATATTCGTATTTATTTAAATACTTGAACTTTAATTATACTTACTCTTTATTTCTCGTTAGCTTCTTCAATAAACAAAATACAAAGATACTGATATACAAATGAAAACTTAAATAACTCAAAAAGAAATTATATAATGATCTTTTCACAATTGAAGAAAATCAAAAATCCATCTGACAATCTCTCTGTAAAATTTAAAATTCACTCCAACCAATCTTTGCCATTTTGTCAATATATTTAAATTACACATGTCAGTTTGACGTTATGGCTATATATCAACACGCTGGGTTAGCAAGCACTATGAAGAAACCATTGCCAGTTGGCAATACAGTAGAATCATACACGTCAGTTTGACGTTACATCTATATATCAACACACCGGGTTGGCGAGTACTACAATTAGACCATTGCCAGTTTGCAATACAGTACAATTATGCACGTCAGTTTGACGTTACTAGTTATTCAAAAGCCTGGTTGGCGAGAAGTATGACAGACTTATGCCAGTTTGGCAATATAATTAATTTATACACGGCAGTTTGACGTTACTGTATATTCACACGCCTGGTTGGCGAGAATTATAAAAACATATTTACCAGTTTCGCAACCAAAATTAGCGATAACTTTTATTTTTATTCTAAATGCCAGGATGGTATACAAGTATCACTTTTAAATTCGTAGGAAACAACCTGTATTCCAAAACAAATTAATATAAATAAACATGAAAACTAACTTTTAAATATCACTTTTTCACAAATGGCTAATATAAATTTAGGCTCAATATTTTTGGCGGCAAATACACTGGAATACAAACTTGCATCATTAAAGAATATTAAACATAAATAAAATTCAATAAATATATGATAGAAAGTACTACATAAATATATTCATCAAATATCAGCAAAAATAACGTTTTACAAATTACTTGCTTGGAGGCAATTCAGGCATTTGAAAAATTTCGTTCGACGGATCCGCATAAAAAATGGCGCTTGTGATGAAAGACGTTAATATTTAGCATCTCTTCCTCCAAAACAAACTAACTCCAAACAGGCACACGAAATTTGTCAGGAAACGAGTAAAACACGTGAAGAAATTTAAATCATCGGCGAATTTCTTTTACAAAACTTCAGCAACATTATTGGCAAAAGAGACCAGCATCATCGAATTCGTAATGCACTCCAGATTTCCAATTATCTCCTAAGAAACTAACTCCGGCGAACAGCCACAGGAACTTAATCAGGAAATGAATAAAACACATTAAGATCTTCACTCATCAGTGACATCGAAATATTTTTTACAAAACTTCAGCAACTCTATTGGCAAAGTATCGTCGAATTCGTGAATGCACTCCTCATAACCAAAATATCTCGGTGGAACCTCCATTATAAGACTGTGATGTATTGCAGCATAGTATGAAGAATCGTTGAGCCTTCTTTATCAAAAATAATATATTTATTGGACGTCTACCACAGCACAAACATGAAAAACAAACACATGCACTTCCATCACAAACGTTACAATCACTGACTTACATCGAATTCATTACATTACATTACATTCAATCTCATTATTATTTTCCGTTGCTAGGCAACGTTAGAAAAAAAATAATGCCAAACGATATTTTTAATTAATTTCTTTTATGACCGAAATATTTTTTAAATCTAATTAATATCTTTTCTTCAAACATTTTAATAATTCTACAAATATATAATTTTATTTGTTACGAATATTAAAATATATATAACAGTTAAAAGGATAAAGGACACTGATATATTATATATATCATCATTATTTTGATTTATTACAATAGTATTAAAAAAGAAAACTATAACCATGCAAATCGTTTAACTCAGTATCAGTTCTTGAATTTGTAAAGTCAGTACCTGCTTACCCAATACCCGTACAATCTAAACTTATAAAGGGCAATATTTGTGTGTCTGCGTGCGATGTCCAGACGAATCTATCGCACTTACAGCTATGAAATTTGGCACACAGGTTGTCGTAATGGTGACTCAATGCACCTCAAAGCCCAAATTTTAAAATGTTTTCTATAATACTTTTTATTTAATATTTTGTGTTTTTTCGGTGATTTTTCGCACTAATTTCTCAATAGCATGGTTTCGAAAAATTGTGCGAAAATAATAGATACACCATCCGAAAAAACAAACGATTTCCGGTCTAATGAAATTTGTTTTGAATTTGTAAAGTAATTTACTTTATTTTGAGAAATTATGAAAAACAGTCAATTTTATATTAATTTTTCATTCGGATTTCTTAAAATTCTCGGATCCGACGTTCTAATAACGCTACCATTTTCAATTTTTTTCAGCTTATAACTGGAACGTATCTGTCGTTTTTAAAACGAGAACGGTTAAAATATATTTTTTCGTTTTTTTAATTAATTTTTCCGTTGTCAGTTCAAACAGATTTTTCTCTAGCGAGATTTCTCCTTCCGGAATGCATTATTTCAATTTTATTGGTTAGTGCGTGGCTTTCCTCGCGGCAGGTGACGTCATATACTTTCAATTCACAGTATGTATTTCTGAAATCCGATTTCTTCCGCTCGATAGGTGACGTCATTACTTTCGCGTGTTGCGCGGAGGTGATTTATTTAATTATTATTTTCAAGCGTGTCTTAAATTATTTCTTTACCTCTTTGCTTGCGATGTAATGAATTTCACAAGGTAATTTTTTAACATTATTTTGGATTAACGGTACTCAGTACTGTTTTCCTACAATTCAAATATCATTGTCGAGAGGAAAAAGAAGCGGGAAAACTCAATAATATATATTTCTGATTTGATTTCCTTCTTAAAACTTTCATTTATGTAACGCTATGTGGGCCTTTTTACATTTTGTTGAAGTCCTGATATCACGCACAGCCGTGCGCGTACTTCCATTTTGATGATATTTTAAGAGATTCAATGAGAAAAGTAATCGAAAAAGTTTGGATTTTATTGTATATATATAATCTGCTGTCATCATGAAAAGGTCTCAAACTGAGAAATGTATGTTGCCTATTTTTATCAATAAACACATAAAATTGAATGTTAGAAATTATGTACTGAAGAGTTGCATGTTTGATATTTTCGTCATTGAATTGAAAAACAGAAAAGTCGCCAGGTTTACAGACCATCGAAAGAATATTGCGCTCAATAAAATATTATTGGCCAAATTTAAAATAACAGTAAAACCTGTTTAACTAGAAGTATTGCAACAGCTATAGCTAATTGGATGAAAATAAAGACACAAAATGTTTTCACTGCTCGAATCAGCTGCTAAACTCTATAAAATGTCTGACCTTCGTTTCGAAATATACTTAGCACAGGCAGTGGCGTGACTGGGGCGGGGCTGGTTTAGCGAATGCTGTGGACATCATTGCCAGAGAGCTTAAAAATTGAGGAATCAATAAATTTCATATGACGAAAGTGTATTTTTTTTAACTCTTATTCCTCAGATTCTTAAAAATTAAAATGGTTCCAATCAAGTGTGGGAAGCAGCAGTTTTTTTTACAACTTGGAAATGTTTCTCAGAACAAACTAAGAAATATTTTTATGTTACATAGCTTTACGATGTGATGATCAAACTCCGGGCTGCCGCTACGAGCATTCACACTAGATTTCCTTTGTTCTCTCTTGGAGACCCCACTGAAACCTCTTCTATGAAAGGGAAGCTCATTCAGGTGCTTTCAAAAGATTATTGTCACAAATGGAGGGGGGGGGCGATATGAATAATTCAACAAATTCAGACACCTCAATAAGAGGAATGTAAATATCTTTAGACCTGATTTTAAAAGGGTAGATTTTTTAGCTAAGTGGTATTTGTTCCGAGATTGATTGGAACTTTTTACTTGATTTTAATGACATAAATGATGCAGTTTTTAGCTTTTATAATTATTTATACGATGTTCTCAGCAGAACTATTCCTTCTAAAAAAAGTGTTACTGTGAGTTTTCCCTTCTGGTGCTCAATGGAATCCAGGAAGACCTCGATCCGTAAATTAACTTTAAAAGTTGTTAATCCTGATTCATTTCATGAATTTAAATCTTTACGATCTTTCGTCAAGTATAATATCCGAAAGGATTACGACACATATCTACGGCTTAAGGAAAATAATCTAATTTCCGATCATAAAGAATTCTGGTTTTATTTCAAAAATAAAAGCATCAATTCGCCGAAGAGTTTATATTATAATACTGCGTCTTATGAAAATGATGGCGATATCTCAAATGCTTTTGCTGCTTATTTTAGTTCTGTTTTCAAGCCTAGCATATATTTTGACAGAGATGATGAATACAAAGCAACTGCGTCGGTGATCTTGTTAAAATCGAAAGCGTAACCTATGATGATGTGGTATTGGCTATCAGGGAATTGAAATCTTCCCTTCTGGGGTATTGATGACATTCCTTTTTTTGTCAATAAGGAATGAGCAGAATTTTTCATTTATCCCCTTCTTGTTTTGTTCAACTTGTCGTTGAGAACAAAAATATTTCCTCATGTCTGGAAGCAAGCAAGGATTGTTCCTATTTTTACAAAAGGTTATGCATAGGATTGTAAAAATTATCGACCCATTGCTATTTTAAGTCCTATGCCTAACATTTTCGAGAGTATAAACCATAAAAGGCTTTTCCACCAAGTTAGAAACCTAATTTTTATATCTCAATACGGGTTAATGAAAAAGCACTCAACAACCACTAATTTATTCTGCTTGACGGATAAGATTATTTCTTCATTTGAATCTGGCTCTCAAGTTGATGTTATTTACACCAACTTTTCTAAAGCCTTTGATTCTATCGATTTTGGTATTCCTTTAAAAAAGTTACATGGTATTGGTTTTCATGTAAACCTGACTGATCGGCTTCTTTCTTATTTATGTAATCGGAAACTCTTATTTTAATAATTGGAAATGTTTATTTTAGTAATGCTGTTTCTCATGAATTTACAAGTACTTACAGGGCTCTAATCTTGGACCTCTGTTTTTCATTTTATTCATTAATGACCTTATTTTTGTTTTTAAGTACTCAGAGTGTCTTTTATTTGCTGACGACTTGAAATTGTTTATTTCAATTCATTCCAATTTATATGCTGTTCTTTTACAAAGATATCTTGATTTTTCTTTTTAAGTGGTGCACAGACAACGGATTACACCTAAACATTGAAAACTTTAGTCTTCTTAGTTATGCTCGAAAAGTTCAACCTTTGAATTATGTATATAAAATTAACAATCTTTTTTATCACGCTCAAATTCAGTCACGGATCTTGGTATCATCTTTGACACTAAGCTTGATTTTTCCCAATATATTGATTGCAAAACAAGAGAATTTCCCAACGAACTTGCCCTGAAGGTCTTGTATTACGTCCTATCCAATCTGGAATATTGCGGTATGCTCTGGGATCTCAATTACCGAAACAAAATTGAAATTATTGAGAGAATACAAACCAACTTCTTGCGATATTTACTTTATAAGAAAAATGGATTTTACGTTCAAGATAAATCTTCTTCATGTCTAAGTAAAATCTTTAATATGCCTAGCTTGTTTTCTGTTCGAGATGTTTTTTGCGTTTTCTTCTTTTACAAATTTATTAATGGTTTTATCGATTGTAGTAATATATTGAGCTCTATAAATTTCGCTGTACCTGCCAGATCTTTGAGAAACCATAGTTCATTCCAAGAGGTATTTTCTGAATTTAATTATATTAACAATTTCTCTTTATACAGATTTTATAAAAATTTTAACAGATTCTCTGATGAACTTGATATTTGTAATATGTCTCCTTGCGTTTTTAAATCGAAATGTTTATAACTTTTAAATACATTATGTGTTTTATTTTGCCTTTTTACTCTCGACAAATATCCAGCTTTTTTATTTTTATGCGTTTTAATTTTCCGTGATCTTATGTATTCGACCATTTTTAAATCTTTTTTATAGGTTGTGTTTAATTTCTGTATTCTGCTTTCGGCGCCGTGTTGAAACTTATTTTTATCTTAAATGTTGCAATTTATTTTCATTTTAAGCATGTATTTTCATCTTTAAACTTTTAAACTCCTGGTGTTTGTTTGAGGATTCGGTGCTGTGTGTTTTGATTTTTAAACCCTTGCCTTTTGGAAATGGTCTTTTAATATAATGTTTTAATTTTTTTTAAAAAAATTACGACTTTTGGAATCCTAGTGTGTTTTAATGCTTTGTGATTATGTGTTTTCGTTTTTAATTATGTATGCGTTTGCAAAATCTTTATGATTTTGTATTTTCTCTGTGTTGAACCTATTATTTTCTAGTGCATTCTTGTGATTTACTCTTTGTGGCTTTTGTTCTTTTTGTGTTTGTTATTTATAGTACTCTGTAAATGGAGTATTCTCTGTAGTGTGCTTTTTTTAAATAAATAAATGTAGTGCTTTCTGCATCAAAACACGTTCATAAAAAATTCTAAGAGTGATAAGTAAAATAATTCAGCATCAAAGTTTTGAGTGAATTATCGAATATGTTTCATAATTCATGTAATATTTTAAAGGATTTTTTAAAATATTGTGTCATCGGTCCAATCAAGGAATATGGTTGCCTAGACTGGTCCACCAATTTCTTTTAGCAAAATTAGAGCTAAAATAATTTTGATTCTCATATTCACACCAGCACACAATGCATGAACCCAAGTATGTTCTCTTATGCACTGTGTCACTTCTTCTTCCCTCGTTTCCTCAAATGATATAAATGATACGTATCTTTAGTTTCTTTTATGGCTTTAGTGATCTATTATTGTATTTTTCTTTTTCTTGTTTCGCTTCCAATTTATGAGAGCTACTAGTGGTGACAAACTGCTTTCTGAACTATTCCTGCAGTTTCAGCTAATAATCCCATTTATTTGAATGGTCCAACTTAGGAAATTGTTTGCAGACCAGTCAAGGCAAACCTTTATGAACGAATCAGGCAACCTTTGGACATCTTTAAACTATCCTTATTTTTAAACTATTTTAATAAAAATATTTTAGTGAATTATAGCGAAATAAATTTCATATCTGCAGATATAATAATATATGTTACTGCTTACTTAAAATCAGAGTAAGGGCTATTAGTCTTTGATTAAAAATATTTAATTGATTTCATGTAACTGTAATCAATTTTTCTCTAACAGCTATCATTATCATTACCCAGATAGCATGTACACTTGCAGCAAATTTGACTTTTCTTGATATTATCTTGCCATGACAAACTTAATGTGGCAACTTTGCAGCAAACTTCCTGCAAAGTAACAAAGTATAATCGAGCAGCCCACTTGCAAAAGTACTTTGCTGTGAAGTTGTTATGACAAACTTCACACCACGATTGCAAAACATGTTTGCTGCAATGATGATACAGCACACTTATAGATAATCTTTGTTTCTGTTTTAAAAAAGATCCGATTTTTAATAGCATCTCGTAGACCGTCCTTCTTTTCATTAATTCAATAAATCAATGATAATTTGTAAAAAAACTAACTTTTTTATAAAAAAAATTGAAAAATTCTCCATCTTTCTACGAAATACAGAACTCGCACTTCAAAGAAAACTATATATCGCCTTTTTTATTAGTCAAACTTCAATAAAATTAAATTTTAACGTTCATAAACAAAATTAAACCTAAAAAACTGTCGATGTTTGTTGAAAAATAATAACTTACATTTTGCCCTTGTTCGTCCATTAGTTCTTGTTTTAGGTCCTTTTCGGGCTCCGCAAGCGTGACAATCTCTGCACCATTTTTCGACGTCGGTGCGAAGTCGATCCCAATAAAATCGCTCTCGGATTTTGCTCAAAGTTTTCATGACTCCAAAATGGCCTCCACTTGAGCTGTCATGAGTCTCTCGCAGAACTTCTTGAATTCTGCTTTTAAGGAGAATTAGTTGCCAACGACAAAAGCTTCCATCATCACTCTCCCACTTACGATATTGAACGCCATCCTTAAGGTGTAAGGAGTCCCAAAGAGCCCAATATCGTTTTGTTGCAGGACTCTCCGGGGCGATTTCTTGCCAAGATGGTCGATCTTCTGAATTTAGTTTCTTCTCCAGAATTGGTTTAATAGCAGGATCTTCTAGCTGCGCTTTTTGGGACTTTCTCGTTACATCCAAAAGCACAGCAGATTTTGACCATTTTTTATAAAGTACAGCAGCTCTTCAAAAACGATTCCCGCAGATTAATATTGAAAGTTCAGTGGGGAAGGATCGTTGTAGTCTACCAGTCACGTGATAAAAACCACTTTTATCTTGACTTAGCTCGGCGATCGGTGCGTATTCCATAGGTTAGTACTTCTGTGATGTTTTCTCGCAGGAAAAAATTGTCCTGATGTGCTACTAAAATTGTTTGATGTAAAAGGCTCCAATTTTTAGAATTATATGGCATTAATGCGAATGGATGTAAGTTTATATAAAATTGTTAAATCCGCCTTCACATATTTGGGCGTGAATTATATATCAATTAGAATGATCTACTATCAAAATAGCTTTCTCTTCTAACCAGAAAGAAATTAAGAAATCTGATGCTTTGCAAAAAAAAAAACCTAAAATATGTGCATTCGCAATATATTTAAAAAATTCTAAACTACATTCTTTGACATACTTCTTAGTAAAATTTTTTAAAAAGGTATTTTCTAATTTTGTTGTTGTTCTACACTCAATAATGTAGTCTCAAAAATCATTTCATTAGTTGAATCTTGATGAAATGAAATTAATAGATTTGATAAAATCTATTTAAGAGAAAATTTTGAGTCAGTATTTCTTTCAAACTATCTAGAATTCTTTGTGTACATGTTTAAAATATGCCAACAAATAGGAGGATTGTTTAAAAATTACTAATGAATAATATTTCTTCTATGTGACCAATTTAAAGGTCTTCGAAAAGAATATTTATACTTTTTGTCTTAGAATACTTGTATGTATGGGGAGAATTTAATATAAATTATTTGAAATTTTTCTGATGATAAATTAGGTATCAAAATAAAGAGTTAAATAGAATAAACTGCTAAATATTATTAAAAAAACTTTTAAAGATATTCCCTGAAGTTTGAATTCTTAAAAAAAAGTAGGAATTGTAAGTTATCCAACGACTCTCCCTTATTGGTCAGATTCGAACTTGCGAAGTTTTGTTAGCTTTGCTACAAATACTGATTGCCAAAATGTTCTTTTTTGGTCAACCTTTTTCGAATCATGGTTATAGTTAGACGAGATCTAACATTAATCAATCAGTAAAGCAAACCAGTTTGGGTTTATGCTAAATAGCTTCTATAAACGTCACATCTTTTACCAATATAAATACGGTTAGAATTGTGATAACGTAGGTAGCAGTAATGTGTAGTAGTAGTATTAGAAATGACGAACTACTATTATCATCGCCCTTCTGCTGGTCCCGGCTAATTCTAATTCTATTTCGTAAGTATGTTTAATCGAGGATTAAGATTAAATCGGTTGTATTTATATATACTTATATTTTTATCATCGAATAAAGATGTCTATTTTAACTATTATTAGACGGATTGCTCGACGGAGATTGCTGGGGTATTGTTACTGGAACTGAAGAGATTCCTGTACTTGACCCTGATAAGGGCATTACTCACCGAGATTTAAAAGAGTATAGGCTGAGAGCCAGTACAGCTATTTCAACCATATATTTAAATATATCTCCAGAATTTAGAAAAATAATTGAAGGAACCGAAAATGCACACGTTGCCTGGGATAGTTTGAAGAAATTTTTGGAACCTGATAATTGATCCAGGCATATGCAACTGTTTAGTGAATTTATTGCATGCAAAATCTTACCTGGTGAAAATATTAGTCTTTATGCAGACAAATTGTTAAGATTGCAGGAAAAATTAAAAGGTATTAATCATCCAATAGATGAAGATTACATGTGCTTCCGATTACTAAGGTATCTACCCTTGCGTTATGGTAGTATCGTACAAATTTTCTTGAGGTGGAATGACGATGAGTTCAAATTTAATGAGATACAATTAGAACTGGTGGCTGAAGTGTCGCGCCTTCAAATGCGTGCTAGTGATAATAATGAAGAGTATATTGAAGCTCACAGTATTTCCTCCTCTCGTAAATCTTACCGTAAATCTTTAGTTTGTTTCCATTGTAATCGTTCTGGACATTTCCGGAATAAATGACCTGAATTGCAAAAGAAAGTCCCTTCCGTATCAAGTGGATTCGATAGAATTCCATCTACATCCCAAGATTGTGGACGTTCTTTGTCTGATACCTTTCCTCCAAATCCTAGTAGCAACGACGAACGAGACATAGGACTAAAATACAAAATACTAACACTTCATCTCATGGTAATATGTCATATTTAATTCAAGCTTGTACGAGTGAAGTGTCAAAAGCTTCAGACACTTGGATGTTTGATACAGCTGCTTCGCATCACTTCTGCAAAGACAAAAGCATTTTTAATGAATATGTTCCCATTTCAGATGAAAAAATGACTGTTGGTGTTGAAGGAGTAACTATTCCTATAGAAGGAAAAGGTATTGTAAATTTAAAGTTTGGTCATAGAATTTTTAAATTTGGGGAAGTTATGCATTCTTCTAAATTAAACCGTAATTTGATTTCGGGCCCAAGACTTGATAAAAAGGGTGTCGTTTCTGAAAGTGGTAAGGAAGAACTCCGTGTAAAGGAGAATGGCCAGTTGTTGTATAAAGCATTTTTAAGAGATGGTTTATATGTAGTGAATCCTAACATTCCCAATCGAAAACAAGTAGGTTTTAGTGCAAATTCTGTCCAAAAATTAGATTTCACGATTATGGCATAGTCGGCTAGCACGTATTGGTTCTCATACCATTCAGAATACAGCGAAAAATAAAGGTGTTAGAGGTTTAAAGGGATATGTTGATTCTAATTTAAACTGTGAAGTATGAAAGTTATATAAACACAGGAGAACTTCTTTTAATTCAACAAACTTTGTTATATCTAAAGCTCCTAACGATCTTATCTTCATGGATACTTGGGGTCCTATTAAAGTTACTGGTAGAAACGGTGAAAGATATTATCTGTCGATAATTGATGATTTTTCGTAGAAAACATCTGTATACACACTAAAGGAAAAATCCGAAGTGTTTAGGGTGTCTAAGAACCATGTTAGTCGTGTGGAAAAGGTTCATAGGTAGAAAAGTAAAATGCATTAGAACTGATAATGGATCGGAGTTTACTAATGATAATTTTAAACCTTCTGTGCCGACAATGGTATTATACATGAGTTCACAAATATTTATACCCCTGAGCAAAATGGTGTGGCTGAAAGATACAACCAGACGGAATTATATTGTTCCAAATGCATGTTGGCTGATAGTGGTTTGGATAATAAATTTTGGCCGGATGCAATCTTATGCTTCACATATGTTTGGAATCGTATATGCCATAAGAACCAAGTAAAAACCCCTTTTGAGTTATTCTGAGGCTTTAAACCATCTGTTCGACATTTGAAAGCTTTTGGAGCTACAGCGTATGTAGGTCTCCCACGTCAGTTACGATTTTCTAAACTTGGTCCCAAAGCTAAGGAAGGTATTTTAATTGGGTATGCCTTTCGTACAAAGGGTTATCTTATTTGGTTTTCCCTGACACTGATAAAGTGATTGAAACTATAAACGTAAGTTTTTGTGAAGAGGACCGTGGAGTTAAATCCCGCAGTGGAGCTGTGATGGGCACTAATAATGTGGATGAAAGCGAGGATTATAATATGGTGACTATTAGGTCTTCGTTACCCTCAGGTTATAATCTAGATTCTGACTCTGATTCGGATTGTATTAAAACTTCCAAAGCTTTAACTCCTGAGCAAGAAGGTGGGTCTCCTAAAGTAAAATGTGTCGAATGGATACGAAAGGCAGTTCCGAGGGAAGATGGTAGTTGGACAGACATTTATTATTAGGAAAAAGACTGTAATACTAGGATAAGGTCGGTTGATACCAAGAAGTATTGTGAGGATAGAAATATAGAATATATTCCTTCAGTTTTTGATTTTAGAGCTAGCAACACTTATGAAGGTATTGTTCCTAATCAACCAAATCCATATCCTTTGCCCAACTCTAGTTTGTGTAGTTCATGACTAGATATAAAAATTCCGAATACATATAACCAAATGTTAAAATCTCCCCAAAGAGAATTGTGGTTGGATGCAATGCAGGAAGAATTGAATGTCATGCAGGAGAGGAAAGTGTGGCATTTAGTAGATTTACCTCCTAACATTGATCCAATAGGATGCAGATGGGTGTTTGCTCTCAAAAAGAATGAAACGGGTGAAGTTGTAAGATACAAGGCTAAGGCTTGTGGGACAAAGTTTTAAACAGATAAAAGGCATTTCGTATGATGACACTTTCAGTCCCATAGTGAATTTCAGTCTAATTAGATTTTTCTTTGCAGTATTAGTTGTTGGCCAAAACTAGGTTCACATACAGTGAGATATTAAATGTGCATATCTGTACGCCATTGAAAGAAGATGTCTTTATGAAACAACCACCTGGTTTTGAAGTTAAAGGTAAGGAAGGGATGGTTCACAAACTAGATAAAGCTTTGTATGGTCTGCATCAGAGTGGAAGAGAATGGTTTTTCGAAATCCACAATACTTTTAAAAACCTTGGATTTAATAAATTTGAATGGTGCAATTGTATATATTCGTGTGAAAACGAACTGTTACTTTTGTTGTACGTAGACGATATTGTTTTTATTGGTAAGTCTATTGAAAAAGTAATGAGAGGAATTAAATTATTGCAAAAATATTTTGATTTCAAAATATTGGGAAAAACTCGCCGACTCCTTGGTGTTGAATTGAGGAGAAAATTGAGGTCTTTATCCATCAGAGTATGTATATCGATGCAATTCCTGTATATTTAATCCCATTTTCCTCGCTCCCCATCAGTAAAGGTGTCGTTTTTACCAGATCCCAATGTCCTCAAACAAATCATGAAAGAGAGGAAATGGCAGAATTTCCTTATAGGAATTTATTAGGCTGTCTATCTTTTTTTGCTAATTGTACTAGACCTGACATCAGTTACGCTGTAAATATTTTGAGTCAATATCAAAATAACCCTGGTAAAGAACATTGGAAAGGTTTATTGAGACTCTTAGGATATGTTAAATCCACTTCTTTCTACCAATAAAATTTGTTCTGTTTTAAACCCAAAATTGTAGCTTATTCAGATTCCGACTTTGCTGCTTGTAGAGATGACGGTGTGTCGATGGGAGGACAAATCATTTTTATAGGTCAAGCACCAATCATGTGGAGAACTTTTAAAGAAAAATGCATCAGCCTGTCAACCATGGAAGCTGAGTTCATAGCATTGACTGAAGCCGCAAAATAAATGACGTGGTTTGACAGAATATTAGGTGAATGCCGTGACAGAAAAATCATCGAAGATATTCAAGAAAAATCAACACTCTATGTTGATAATCTTGCCTCCGTCGATTTTGTGAAGTCTCCAGTAGAAAATCATCGGTCAAAGCACATCGATATTAAACTATTTTTTATTAGGGATTTAGTGTACAAAGAACTTTTTGAACTGAAATATGTGAGAAGTAAAGATAATCTATCGGATATTTTTACGAAAGCAACAACTAAGCACGACTTAGAAAAATTTCTTGATGTGATATTTCAGAAAGTTAGTGATACCGTCTATAGTTAATATTTGTTATTAAATGTTTTGTAAGTTATTTAAAGACGTACACAAGTGATGTACGATATAATATAAATTGGTCTGTGAATGTGTATTATGATAAATTTATTGTGTATTAGTAAAAACTAAATGTTTCTAAATTTGAAACTAGTAAGTGCATATGTTTGCACCTAAGATCTGTAATCTAATTTGTTATTGATCTAAATTAAAATGTTATGGTAAGTCAGCAGAACGGAAATATGTTTCTTCAAAGTCCCTTTTGGCGATGGGAGAGTGTTTGTTAGCTTTGCTACAAATACTGATTGCCAAAATGTTCTTTTTTGGTCAACCTTTTTCGAATCATGGTTATTGTTAGACGAGATCTAACATTAATCAATCAGTAAAGCAAACCAGTTTGGGTTTATGCTAAATAGCTTCTATAAACGTCACATCTTTTACCAATATAAATACGGTGAGAATTGTGATAACGTAGGTAGCAGTAATGTGTAGCAGTAGTATTAGAAATGACGAACTACTATTATCATCGCCCTTCTGCTGGTCCCGGCTAATTCTATTTCGTAAGTATGTTTAATCGAGGATTAAGATTAAATCGGTTGTATTTATATATACTTATATTTTTATCATCGAATAAAGATGTCTATTTTAACTATTATTAGTCGTCGTCAATTATCTTGTCATTGTCATGAATGCATCTAAATATAAATTAAGTAAACTAATTGGGTTACTCTGTTTTATTAGATGTATTACTGATTGCGTTTCTTTGAAAACCAACGGTAATACAAGAAGTTTGTGTTCGTGCGCCGGCGTTTCCCTTGCCACAAGAGCACTTGGTTGAGAAAGTAAAGGCATATTTACATCAACTTTAAATTTTGCTTAAAATTTAAAAGCAGTTAATTCAACTGGCAGGAGTTCAATGAAAAATTACATTTCATCAATGAAATTATTAACAGATTTTAATTATTGGCATTTGATCTCCGATAACTGCAAAGAGTTTATTAATATTCCTTGATCATGATTTAAACATCTTTTTCTACATGGAATTCACCAGGATTGGGATTTCAAATTTGATTACAACGAAATCTGAACTGAAATTTCATTGCTGAACGTTTCAGTAAATATATTTTTTTTCCAAAACATTAAATGAAATTCTTGGTAAGTCCAAACCAAATAACCTGATAATAGAAATCAAAAGCGTCGCATGCCTCCCTCAAAATACTTAAGATTCTTGCAAAGTAAGATTAAATTCAAAATTTAAAGTTAAAAAAAGAGTGTAATTTTGATTTTTAACAGGAATTTTAATTAAAAATAAGAATTATTAATTAAAATTAATTAGTAAAAATTATTATCAATTTAATTATCTAATTATAATTAAAATACTATTAATTATGATTCATAATTATATTCAAATAAAAGTCCAATAGTAAAAACGTTAGACTAAAGTAATTATGAGCAATAAATCCATTTTCGTTTCAGATTCGCTGGATCCGCAGTCGGAATCGTATCCCCGAGTCCGAATCCAGGAATTGAACGAATCCGACCCATCAGTATTTAGTGGTTATCTTCACAATGGCCAGTCAAAATGACCTCATTTCGACAGCTACTACACCTCAATCCAATCCAAAATGTGACGCAAAGACTCCCGAAGTTTTTCCTCTTCTTCCGCAGGGGATTCACCTCCTCCCCCGAATCGGAGACATACGAGGAGTGGTAAACCGATTCCGGCTCTAGTGTGGAGAAGTTAGATTTCTAGAGTTCTATCTCAATTCTCTAGAAAACTTGTTGATATTGACGACGAAAAGTTCTTGTCACTATGCGCGAAACCTTACTAACTCAGATCAGAGCACTTCCAAAATTTAAATGAATACCAATAAAAACTTTAGAAATCTATAATAACTAAAGATAATTATACAGGGGCGTCGCTAGTGACCGCTGGCCCACCCCGTCGACGAGAAATGAAGACAAAATCGGCAAAATATTTACCGTTTCGGGAAATGTGGATACCTGGGTATCAAGGAATCTAATAGTGTATATTCCACCTTAAAGTTGTTATAAAGTAAACGGTCGAGCGAGATAAGCTATTTGTGTCCGAATGTGAAGACTGATTAACGTTTAAGTCAACAGAATGACCGACATCTGTTTCGCATTACTTTACACTACAACACACCCCTGCGTCCAGAGATAGAGATCTCCGGTTTGTAGTTTGGATGAGTGTGTGTAGAGGATCTTTATTGATTCCACAAAAAAAATTATACATGGAATAGATACATGGTGATAAATAACTGAGGTTGCAAAAAAGACAACATAAGAAAATAAAATAAAATAAACAATAAATTGATTATAACAACTGAATGACATCTAGTTTCTATGCTGAGTATAAATATTACAACAGAGTTCCTCGAAAATTAGCGTTTATAGGATTTTGATTTCTAATATTGCTAACGATTTAGTTGTAGAAAGTAATTCTACTAAAATTTTAATAGACCATTATGGGACAATATTTAATTTAAATATACGAAAATGAACACATGTGCAAAACATTAGTTGAAACCATTGGAGAATGGAGTTGTTGCAGCTATCAATATATTAGTTCAAGTGATAACAAAAATATGATTTACGAAACCTTGCATTGGTAGATTGCTATTTACATTTACATACAAAACATAAACCCACATCAGAAATTATTTACAATTATTATTTCATTACAGAAATTATTTACAAAGATAATTATACAGGGGCGGCGCTAGTGACCGCTTGCCCACACCATATATCTTATATGGTTTCATTTAGAAGTGTTTTCGACATACTCAATTTCGATAAATAAATTATCGTTTGACATGTCCAACTGAGCATAAATTGCAGATTCAAAATATATTAATAGAATTATGTGCTGTTATAAACAACAACAACAGAATTATGTGCAAAAATAACACTAAGGGCAATGCGGTAACTAAATGTACTAAAAACACAAAGAATTATCATTGACAATTATTATTGTACTAAAGGATAATTAGAATGAAGATTTGCGGTTCCGTTATTTGGTAAGTTGCAAATTCTAAATATATATATAAAAAATGGTACATTAAAACTATGCTAACACAGGAAACGATATATTTACAAATAATTGATATAATGTTTCAGAAAGAAGTATTGACATCATGTTTAAATTCTAATAAGTGTATGTCATCGATTCGGCCTATATACCCTCAACGGTCCTGCCTACCCAAAGGGTTTAAGGCCAAAAGGACCGCCGGGGAGAGCATCGATTCGACCTGTAGTTCGTACCACATTTGGCAGAAAAACCGAAAAGGCAATAAGCGAATCAAATGTCACATTTTGCCGACTGTTTTCGGTCGATCGGTCGGCTAATAGATCAACAAAACGGATGAAAATTTGTATGTCTTGTTACTTCCATCCACAGATTCGAACACTTGTCGGTGGAATTATTAGCGAAAACTAAAATATCTGTATTAGAAAAGACTGTGGCGATGCATAGCGGTCACTCCTCTCAACGGCCATTTTTGTTCGGCGCGGAATTTTTCGGCCCATAGACATAATGTTAAAATATTCTCTATTAACTGCCACTCAAACCCTTCTGAGTGTTCGGGTTGGTCGCGTATTCAGCTTCAATTAAATATATTCCTTTCGTCTCTCCGACCATGGACCTTTTATTAAGAGAAAATGGAAGGAAAGCAAGAACAAAAAATCCATACACTCAGAAACAACATCAGAAATTAGATCGAAATTAATCATTTCTTTCCCAATTTGAAGAGAAAAGTGAATTTAGGCCTCTACCGGGGTTGGGCATGAGAAAGTTCATTTATGTCTTTCAGACCGCTGATTCGAACTCTGACAAAAAATCTGCTGCTATGGGTTGCGACCA
The DNA here is from genome assembly GCA_013235015.1 of Araneus ventricosus. Classification (NCBI taxonomy): domain Eukaryota; kingdom Metazoa; phylum Arthropoda; class Arachnida; order Araneae; family Araneidae; genus Araneus; species Araneus ventricosus. The sequence goes on along the minus strand of BGPR01003068.1, from coordinate 112,740 downwards.
TCAGCGAATGAAACCTTCAATTCAACGACTTTTGCCTTTCCTCAACAACTACCGACGAAACAATTAGGGATATATTTTTCCAATTAAAAAATATTGAAAAAGTGACCTCCAAAAGGTCTTAAAGATTCAAGCAGACACAGATTTTATCTTTTTACAAAAGAAAAAAAGTAATGTATATATATATAGAGAAAGAGAAAAATTTTCGGATAAAGTACATTTTTCGTTGGATAATTCTTAAAATTCATCTTATCAGAAATGACGAATTAGGACTTGCTTAAATACGTATTTTGAACTCCCACTCCCAAAAATGATACCCCTTCAGAGCGGCCAACTTTCCTTGGAAAGGGGGGTGACCGCTATAGAAAGGTTTCGAAGTATTATACCATTATATACTAGCCGCCTTCGACTACTAAATTGTTCACCGGGAATAAAAATTCAATTGAATCACTTACGCGTAATTTAATATCCATGGTTCCCTTAACAAAGTAATTTTAAACTTCAAATTGTGATAGACATTTAACCCGTGTTCTGTTCATTGCCAAGATGAACGTCTCTAATGGGGTCAAGTAACTGAAGTGTTATCTAACATCTAATTGCAAATCTTCGGCACCAACTTTACTTTCTAATTCCTTATACAAAATACACATTTGATTTCCATATGAAAACGGCGCGGCATAATTTAAGTCTTGCAGCATGTTAGCTGGATTAAAACATGCTGATAAAAAGAATTAAAACATAGCAACCATAATCATTCAGCTTACTGGATATATTTCCAAATATAATTACTACCTTAGAGGACATCGTTTACAGATTTCAGAGAAAAATTGATGAAACCCCCCAAAAAATGTATTATCCATAAGAACTTACAACCTTAGCTTTCAACAATGCAAGTGAAACACGTAATTAATTATTATTTGTGTGAACACCGACAACGGTTTCAACCAGATTGCAATAATGAAAAGTAATGTTGTGAATTATGCCTAGAATTAGTTTTACAAATTTATTAAAATTAGAGACAAACTGTACGGAAACTTATCATTAAAAAGATAAGCTTGTGAATTTTCAGATGGTGTAAAATTCAGTTTTGTGCTGTAATATTTACGAAAGTTTTCAAGGAAAAACGATGAAATTTCGATTAATTTTTAATTAATTAAATTTTAAAAAATAGCTTCGAGATACTCATTCCCACCCTCCAAAGTACGCTTGAGTCAAATTTCGTAGCTCGAGGTCCAGCGGTCTGCCCTATAGAGCCGCAGCCGTCGATAGAGCGCCAACACACACATTCTACTTTATAATAAACTAGCCGCCTTCGACGTCCAGCTGATTCGCCCATATTAGAACTTATAACTTAAAATGATTCAGTTGCATCAACTAAATGCAACATAAGTAGGTTGTTTGAAATAGTAGTTATTGTTTTATTTAATGTTAATAATTTTTAATGAAAGCTATTTATCTGAAGAAGTAATTTCTTCTTTAAATTTTTGAACGTAATTAACTGTCTTTTTTTTAAGGGAAAAAAAATTTAAAACTCAAACAAATGACTATTATAAAGCAAGTAACATGTCATTAAAGTAATTTTTTTTGTTGATTTCTTTAGACGAAACAATGAGTTCCAAAATCACAAATGAAATAGTGATGCATCCAGAATACAAAAGTTCAAAAAGATAACCTTTCGATGCATAAATTCAAAGTTTCTCAGTTCGTAAATCAAATTTAAAATTCAGAGAACAGTAAAGGAATGCAGTTATTAGATGCAACTTCTCAAATACTAATTTGAACATGTTGCTACAATTTTGAAATGCACTTACATTTTAACAAAAATGGTAAAAAATGTAATAAACTCTGAAATTCGGACAAATATTAGACATTCCTTAAAACAAAATCAATCATACACAATCAGAAAACGGTTATAAATGTATATATATAAAATATTTATAAGAGCGAAAAGCTGTTTCAATTCTTTTTTAATTTGATGTTTCATTATCTGTTTCGCTCTGATTCTTGTATTCACATAAGTTTGTTGAAGGATTAGTAAATTATAATTTGAAACAGGAATAAAAGTTTGATAAAATTCCGCAAAAAATATCGCATAACATTAAATTTAATATTAGAGGAAAGGTCACTTTCCACATTTCAAAATGGTTATAAGTGGTTTGTTTGAAAATTTTAAAAAATCAGCATTTATCTTAACCTAATAAATTAGAAAAGTAAAATTTAGAGGGGAAAAAAATTGGGGTCAGTGAATTGTGAATCTTTTCGCTATAGCCTGATACAGCGAAGTGTTTCCACGTCATCCGGAGAAGGGGAAAACTTCCAAAGAGCTTACAACTTTCCGTGACCTTTTCGACCTTCACCGATTTGCGAGCAATAAATGATACTTTTAAAACAATTTTAAAATTCACCGAAATAATCAACGGAATTGAAACTGACATCATTACAAAGGTGAAAATTCGCACTTTAAAATGGTATAAAAATAATTTACGTGCGATAATTACTTCGGAAGTTTTTCGCGAAAAAATGTCCGCAACCGCCAAAAACTCGTTTAATTTTTAAATAATTAAAATTTGAATAAAAATTGGAAAAAATGGCTCCGAGGAGCAAATTCCCACCCTCAAAAGTATACCTGCACCAAATTCGGTAGCTCTAAGTTCAACGGTCTGTTCTGTAGATCGCCAACAGACACACAAACTTTCTCGTTTAGAGATAGACATAAGCAGAACTCGCACTGCCCCCAAAAACCTCGGCGTTTCGCGGCTCGCATCCACTACACTTTCACTTTTAAATACTGTGTATAGATTAGTGGAACGGGATATAAAACGAACTATCCACATTTGAGTTCTAATATTTTCCACAACTTGGCCTGTAAGTTTTCAGAGCCACAAATGCAGCATGATATCGCTCTAAAAATGTTTCCATCATTTATGTTCATCATCCAAAAGTTTCCACCATTTATGTTCATCATCCAAAAGTTTCCGCCATTTATGACATATCCAGGGGTCATAAACTTTCATGTGAAATAAAAATTGTCGAAATCGGTCCAAGGGTTGGGAACCGATCCTTTGGTTTTGTAAATTATTTTAAATATATAGACTTGCCGCCTTCGGCGACCAGCTGTTCGTCCGTAAGATTAATAGCCTGTAGCTATTCTTGCAACCTGGCGAAATAAATTTGCGGTCTTCTATAGAGACTGAGGTACAGGGGACCATTTATGATATATCTAGAAGTCATAAGCTTTCATATTAAATGAAAATTGTCGAAATCGTTCGAGCGGTTGAGGCTGGGGGACTGTCTTATGGTTTTAAGTATTTTTTAGGTTTCTCTCGAAAATGGAGAGCGGTACGGGGTAGTCGACCATTGATGACATATCTAGACGTCATAAGCTTCCATAGGAAATAAAAACTGTCGACATCGGTACAGTGTTTGGAAGTGGGGGACTAATCCTCTGATTTTGATAATTATTTTAAATATGCATTTATAGGTTTAAAAATAAGTTAATAACCATTGTCACTTGTTTCGGCTATTTTATTTTGTTATGAGATTTAGATAATAATCTGCAATCTTTCTTTCCTATATCATCGCGATATACTTCATTTGCTACGAGATCTATGTTTATTATTTTTCATTTTCTATTATTACTTGTCGTTCCAATCAGACAATTCTTGCTGCACCGACATTATACAAATAGCTAATTTTTGTAAATATTTAATTATTATAATTGAATACGCTAATTGATACTTAATTACCTTTAATCAAACATAAAATTAATTATTGTGTCTTATTTTGAAGTTACCTGAATTTGAGAAATTTTGCTTCCCCCACAGCCGTCGGAGATGTCTTGCCTCCCCGCGTCAAATTTCTGGCGCCGCCTCTGTAATTATACGAGAGCAGTGGTGCAGCCGCAAAACAAGGTAACGCTCTAATCTGGGTGACAAAAATCGCGCTGTTTTAAGAAAGTTTTCACAATTTTTTCTTACTTATTTCTCGTGGGGAAAAAAGGCATTGACCGAAAGGTGTTCCGGTGCGTTTCGGCTCCACTACACCCCTGATAGAGACAATCACAGAATCGTTAGGTTTCGGTATCCTACTTAATCCAACTGCATTTTTATGATGGGATCCCAAGGGGTGCTTAATCTGAAAGTGAAATGGTTGTAAGGTTAGGGATCATCGCCTATGTTTAGGGTTTATTCCAGCAGCCGAATTAAGCCATACAAGTGGATTATGATCCGTTTGTAGAATAAAGGTTTAGCCATCCAGATAATGCCTCAATTTCTGAATTGCGAAAATTATGGTCGCGTATTCCATCCCACTATTCACTAACTCCATATTTATTTTAGACTGCGGACAACTTTTGCTGGGATAGACAATGGGACGTCCCTTTGCACTTTCATCAATCTGTGGTAGCCAGGGGTGTAGTGGAGACGGAACGCCGTTCCGGCACTGCTTTTTTTTCACAAGAAATAAACAAGAAAAATTGTAAAAACGTCCTTAAAATAGCGCGATTTTTGTTGCCCATCCGAGAGCGTTCCGGCGCTGCTCATTTTGCGACCACACAACGCCTCCTATATCTAGATATAGGAGGCGTTGGACCACACCACTGGTGATAACACAGCCTCCTTTTCTTGGTCGGAGGAATCGTTTTGTAAAACGAATTGGCGGTTATGCTCAAGTGCGTAACGGCACAGGAAAATTGGCGAGAGCCTTTTTAAGCGATAGATTGAGATTTGAGAACTTTCCGTCGTCCGGACAGCAGTTCCTTTTCGATTTTTTTCCTTTTAAAGAATCAGTCAAGAGAGCTGCAAGGGACGAGAACATAGGCTTGCTTTTATACCCGTCCAATCCTAAAACTGTTCTGACACCCGTTTTCGTTAGAAGATCTGTACTTCAGTCGAACTTCCCTCGGTCTGAAGGCTTCTACCTTTAGTTCCGATAGTTTTCGACGCCTTTGACGAACAACATGCCCTACACATTTGACTTGATGACCCCTTTGACTACTAACAGGACTCATACATTCTACTCACATTTTTAAATTATTAACGGGATAAAAATTGCATTGAAACTCATTGTAATATGTACCATTTGTAGAACAGTTGTGCACATTTTCCCTCCAAAAGCCATTGTTTACTGAAATTTTTTCTATAATATAATCATCGTGAAATGAAATATCTATAATATAATCATCGTCAGAAGTCGCTCACGCTCAGGAAAGTAGGAGTGGCTAAGTGCCAATCACACCCGCAGCGTGGAGTGGCTCGCCCAGAGGGTTTGGGGAATAGTGGGGGGTCTTAGAATTCGGAGTCCTTGCGGGTTTTGAGAAGGGAAGTGAATTTCCTTTCTTTGAAAGAGCGCTCCCGTAATTTTGAGTTATCTCTATTCTGGTCTAACTCAAGAATAAAGACAAAAACGCCTTGCATTTTTTTCAGAATACCGTGAATGTATTCATCATCAACGAAGTCACGATATCTTAAATCAATCTCTTTATTTTTGTGAAAGTCAAGTTGAAACACAGCACTTTTATTGACACAAAACGAAAGTTAGTTGTCAGTTGATTCATCAGTTCTGTTTTTCATACTTTTTTATTTCTTAAGCATTCTAGCAATCTACACGAGATTTTCTTCAACAACTTTCGTTAGTAAATCTGTGACAATCAAATCCGAGATGTCATTGGCAAGCTAAAAGCCCGTCTTAGACGGGCACAAATCTTCTAGTTGTAAATATATAATTGAGTTTTGGCAATTAATATATATAAAAAGCCAAAGACTGAAGCAACGCAGTCACGTGGTTTGGTTACGTTTCAAAGAGGGGGAAATCCAGACTTTCTGTCTACGTCTACAAATTAGTATACACACAGAGATACTGTTTGGATCATTCTATTAATATAATCTTCAGCATTTTTTGTTTGCTTTTTTTTCTCTGAGGAAACACTATATTCTCTTTTTTCAAATTTTGTGTTGATTCATGGACGGACATGCAACTCCATTAATATTAAATTGAAGTTATGTGGTTCACTTTCATATTTAATTCATGCTTAGTTTTTGTTCAAGAGGTTCTTTCTTTTATGTACTTCATTTTTTGAAATATAATTTTTTTTTTATATTTAATATTTTTTCCTTAACCGTTCTTACACTGAAAGGCTTCTTTTACTTAAATATTTACATTCATCAATTCAGCATTTTTTAAATTTTATATTTGTTAATGCATTTTTTTTCTGTTAGTGGATTTAGCATTATTTTACTCGGAAAAAACAAAAGTTAGTGTCAGTTGATTCATCAGTTCTGTTTACCATGCTTTTTTTTTATTCCTTAAGCACTCTGCATCAGATTTTCTTCAACTTCCGCTTGTGAAAATGAGATCCAAGATGTTGTTGGCAAGCTAAAAGCCCGTCTTAGATTGGCACAAATCTTCTAGTAACTAATAATAATCATGTCTTATGCATAAAAATGTAATGCTTTTTTGTTATGGGATTATTATATCCCAGCTTTTGGTTGAAAACCCACGTGAAGATAAAAATAGAAAAAAATACAATCAAATTCGCTTATTTGGATCCTATTATCTTCATTCACATAGAAAACTAGATATATATATTTTTAAAAAGAAGCGTAGCCAAAGGGTTAAACAAGATTACTAATATAATAGCAAAGATCCGACATCACCAACAGTAAAACTCGTGCCACAGCACTACGAGACGTTAAACAGCATTATTTCTTTGTTAGAGAACCTAAATTTCAGAAATTTTAAATTTAAAAGAGTAATTGTCATTCTAATTTCAAATTTAATAGCACTAAATTAGTGAAATAAAATTTATCTCGCTACGATCAATAGTTTCCGAGAAATTCTAAATTATTTTAATCATATATTTCAAATTAATTTCCGCTTTTTAACAGAAAGTAGTAAATTACGTCAGTGGTATATCATGCGCGTGATATAGTTTGGATGCCACGATGATTTTTTGAATAAAGAAATACGTAAATAAAATATATATATTCCCTGTCATAAAACATATGTTAATTTTATTTGTTTTCAATCAATGTTAAAGATTTCTCTCGCATATATATCCATTTAAACACTTCATTTTTGACAGGAAATCTCTCGAATGAAGAGGCAATTTGCACCCATCATACCATGACGGTGATTTTCTAGTTATGTAATAAAACTCTAACTCCTAGTATCATGCAATGCCGAATTCATTAAAAGTAAAATAAGCTGGAAAATTCTTACTATAGCTAAAATATTTAAAATGCAAGATATTTTTTTAAACTTTTGAGTCTTTTAGTATATTTTTGATATAAATATTTCTACAACAATTGATTTTTCATTTATTATTGTAATTTCAATATCCATTAAAGCAGATAAGCAATTCAAAGAAAAATTTAGGAACAATATTTTCCAGACGCTTTTAGGAGACTAATCATCGAATATTTAGATTTTTGCATTTGTAATCAAGTTTATTTATTATAAAATTATAGCAGCAGAGTTTAAAATTAGTTGGAGAGAGAGGTTTTCACTGCAATAAAGGATGAAAGTTAATACGATAACTCGAATGTCCAAATTGCTGAAAACAGTGCACATAGAATGCAGACAAAACACTAAAAATATACTATGGAAAGGCAACTGATTAACCTAAAGCTTTTCACAAATGTTCCCTTTACCTCGGGTTTAAGCAGCATTTAATAATGTGATTACCTTTTGCATTTAATAATGTGATTACCTTTTGCATTTCATAATACTACATATTCCAGCATATTTTTTCTCCTAAATTATTATAAGTTATTACTGATCAACCTTTCAAATATTTCCCATAAGTCTGGTATATGAAAATAGGTTCTCTGGATACAGAATTTTAAAAATATGTGCAAATATTTTTAAAAGGTGTAACATTTTTTTTTATTATGATTTCTCATATAAACATGAATGGCATTTTTACAACAACAAATATTTACAAAATTGTTACAATTATCACGTTTCAACTGCACACATCTTCAATCCGAAGTACTGAATCAAAACACAGATTTAGTGATGTTTGTACATTAATGGAACATGGTCTAAGATTACACAGGTCTGCAATAACATAATAGTATTTTTCATAATTTTTGGATGCTAATTACTAGAAAAATAAATTTAAAAAATCCATCACATGTAGGTTTATCACAAATCACAGGCCTAATATGAACAAATTTCATATACTTAAGAGCAATATAATATTATTCACATGAACTTATTAATGCTACACAAAACAGTAAAGCCAGAGAAAACAAGTTTAAAACTGGATCACAAGGCCATCATGTGGGCGGGGGCCGGGTGCCGGGGCCGGGCGGGGTCCCTACTTCCCCCTCTCAGTTCAGTTCCATACACTTGTACATAATTCCGAGCTTTGAGTAGAAGCTTTCCGAGCTTTTTACTTTCAGTTTGAGTTGCGGTTAAGAGAAATGGGTTCCAGAGGATGCGTTAATTCTCCAGATTGTTTCTGCTACATTTGAGGTAACTATACAGTAAAAAAAGGAAACATTTCAGATTTTGTTGTAAAAGTATACATTCCTTATTTTGGCATGAAATTGGGTCCCACACAAAGTTTGTTTCATTTGTGTAGAAGAATTAAGACAATGATTTCAAGGTAAAATGCAAACTTTTCTGTTTAATATAACAATGGTCTGGAGAGTCTAAAAATCATACTGATGATTGCTATTTTTGTAATGTGAAAGATATCTAAAGAACAAAAAGAAGAAATTTTATCCCATCTGCCAGACTCCCTCATGGTATACTGGTTCTGTCCTCTCCAGATTGGAAAATAACGCTTCATATAAAAACTTTTAAAGCAATTTGTTGAAGTATTGCCAGAAGAAGCAGAATGTTTTAACCCTTTATAAGGCCGTGGGAAGTAAACTTACCACCAAATTCATTAATTTTTAAATGCAATTTTTAAGGTTGGCATAAGTTATCGCCAATTTTTTCGATGAAGGAAAAAAAAACGAGATGTTGCAATTTCTTTTCTCAAACCAAAACAAAGTGTCTGGACTTGATAATTAATTATCAAAATTAATGGTCATCGAATAAGCTAAATAAATTTTTTTTCTTCAATGAATATCAATCTCAAAACCATTTTACTATAACACTACTAGAAAGAAATGTCCCTTTAAAAGGTTCAATACCTTTGTGAACAGTTCCCGGGTTCATCCAAAGCACAGCTGAAGGAATATCGATGTATAGGACCTATCATCAAAAAAATGATGAAGAATGGAAATTTTGAGCTCAAAATGGAAACAAACGAGAAAAGCCTGAAAATTTTTGAAACTAGTAGCATCTTTTGGAAACCAAAGATACCTAAACTCAAGATATCTATTGTAGAAGAAATGTTAGCAAATTTCAAAATATTAGGGTGTAATATGAGCTTAAAAGATCATTTTCTCCATTTCTACCTAAAATATCTATCCTATTAAAATTCGAAGGTAAACAAACGTATGTATGTATGTATGTCCGGCTATCTTCTCACGAACCGCTGAACGGAGAAGCACGCGGAAAGTACCAAAAGGTGGGGAATAATCCAAGGAATCCATTTAGGCCAATTAAATTCCGAAATTACAATTAGTTAAAAAGATATTAATTAAAAACGTCAAAATGAATGAATTGACGTGCTGCCATCTATTGGCAGAATGGTGAATTCATTCACGGCGGATTCTTTTTTTTCTCTACTATTATTTTTCGCATCCGGTGTTGCATTTTTTTTTATTTATTTAACGGAAGATGGTATTTTTTTTTGGGGGGGGGGCGAGCTTCTCTGTTATTCTGTGTTTGGATTTATTAACAATTGAAAAAAAAAATAGATTTCCTGCATTTTTTTTTTCTTTTTTTGTTTGTCGTACGGTGTTTCGCAACGTTTACGTTTGTTGGGGGAAAATATTTATTCATTTTTAATCCGTTTTTTTCATTATTATTCGTTTTATTTTTTCTTTTGCAAAACAAATATCATGCTAATCTGTTTTAATTTATAAGCAAAAGAATTCTCGCATTTTCATTCAAACCAAACTGCTTTAAGGTAGTAAAAAGGCTAGAACTGAAAGTTTTAATCCAACAAGAGAGGATTCCAAACAGATTTACGTTTGTTGGGGAAGCTTAGTGACAATATTTGTAGGGAAAAAAACAGAGGCGGGAATATGAAAAAAATGTGGATTCTGAGAAATGCTGGGCTATAAGGTAATTAAAAGGTTGGATTTAAAAATTTTAATTAAACAATATAGGATTCAAAGGATTTTTTACGTTTTGGGGGAAACGTAACGTTTACGTTAGCGTCAATATGTGTAAAAAAATAAACCGGAGGCGGGCATATGAAAATTAGTAATAAAAAGACTAGATTTGAAAGAATATTTACATTTGTTGGGGAAAGTAAGTAACAATATTTGTTGAAAAAAAAAAACGGAGCCGGGCATATGAAAATATGGATCCCAAGGCCTCACATGATCTCACTTCTCTCCGCCCGGAATATCCCATTATTCAAGACTGCCCGTGCAACGCCGGGCCATGCAGCTAGTTTATCTAGAAATTTAGATGCAGGTGAGAAGAGCAAGATGAAAGATTTCACCAAGACCTAAAGGAAATGGAAAGGTGATATCAAGGAAGGTGGAATTTACACAAGATAGCTGACTACTGCTGGATGTTGAAAAGAAACGATCCCCGGCAATTTCACCAGAGGAAAATGAAGTTTATAGATAAAAAACTTTTTGTGGTAGTGTTTTCTCTTTAACTTTTTTATAAATTCACTTATCATTTAAATCATACCAGCTAGGATATAAATGTAAAATATGTATTTATGAGGCGATAAAATAAAAATGTCAGAATATTTTGATTTGAATTATTTCTCTCAAAATATGAAATCATTTAGTGAAAAAACCTTGTGTGATACAGGGGAGGGGGAATGAATTTCATTTTTGAAATCAGCACTGAAAATATAAAAATCATTTATCAAAACTAAAACAATTTTAAAAGGTATTTTTTTTGTAGACCCATGTTACAAGTTTCAGAATGACAAATGCATTCTTAAATATAGCATTTCTGGTATAGCTTCCAAGACAAAGGCAATAGTTGATTTTTTCTCTCAGAGAATCCCATGATCTTTCCCGCTTGATTTCTTCTAGAATCCCAACCATTTTTTTTTTGACTTAGCCACTGTTTCATAATGAATCTGCATCAAAGTAAAGGATTTTAAAATTCTGAACTGGGAAGGTGAAATTTCTGAAATTAAATGTGCACAAATCCATTCAACCGTTCTGTTTTTCTTTAAAAATAGATACAAATAAAGTACTACAGATACAAAAATAAGCTGCTGAGATTAAACGCTTTTTATTACCATTACTGTTGAAAGAAATAACAAATATTTGTGACATTATAAAACTGATTTTGATAATTATACGGGTTATTTTTTAGGAAACAATTACACATACTTTCTTTAAAGAATCCTTTTAATAATGATTTTAAAGCAAACATTCACAGATTAAATATACAATTTAATTAGTTTTACATTTCTAAAAATAATAAAAAGTATTAAAATATTATCAAATATTACTGCAAGTAACATCATTAAAAGAAATCTGTTTCTTCTTTTAAAGAAATCCAAAGGAGCTTTTGAACTGCAGTGTGCAATGAATATTTAAAATCAGGGGATTTCGTGAATGCGTTTCAAGACAGAGCTTGTTCTTACCTGCAGAAACAAGGCCAAATAAGAGTGTATTAATTTGTAATTTCTCTTTATCTTTAGTGATTCAGACAAAGCTTTCAGGAAATATTCCATGAACAGTTCAGACCCACCATTCTCAGGCTGAGACAGTGAATTTCAACATCTATTTTTGATGGACTCATTTCCGTTAATTTATCTAAAACTATAAGATCTAAAAACAAAGAAATAGTTCATATTTTAGAGGCATTTTATTTTATCAAAAATGGAAAACCATTCCTTGAAGTAACAAAACAATAATAACAGTGTTAAATTGATTTTCAACCAATAGTATTTGAAAATTCAGGAAAGTTTTAGGAGGGGGGGGGCCCGACACTTGCAAAAAATTTAGGTTCGATTCAATGACAGCTTCATTTGAAAAAAAGCTGTAACAGATATTGCATTTACTTTTGTACCTCGCTTATTAATATATATGCTTGTAAAATAAATGTATATGCATTTCAGTGGGAAACCATCTATATTAGGTTAGGTTAATAACTTCTGTTATCAGATATATAATGATATAGTTGAGAGTATACCTTGAACTTCTATTTTCAAAAATATTGAATTAAACACTCATGTTGCCATAAACAATAAAGAATCTCCAAAGATTTCCAAATGAACACAATTTTATTTAAACACACCACAATCTTTAAGAAAATTAAAATATGCTAATCTTTTCTTCATAGTTTTAATGTTTAATTTAACAATGTTGATCACTTTATCTCAAAATCAAAACCTTTAAAAAACAATTTTAATTATGCATGGCCCAAGAATAATATGTTTGTGAATGAAATATGTGCAAATCATGAATAGTTATATTTTATTTAATGTGCAGTTTTTTACTCAATCAGTTTTAAATTGAAAAATGGAAACAAAAGTGGAAGTATTACCTACAAAAACCGAAATGAAATAATGGCTTATAATGTTTTCTAATAAAAAACAAACAGTTATTTCTACAGATAACTTTCAGAATAGAAAATTATAGCCCAAAACTGTTCAAAAAGTATATAAAATTATGAACTCTAATGCAGATCATTACGTGAATTCATTTAAAAGAATAATGTTTTTAAGTGGCTTCCCCCATACCAATTCTAATTTTTTTTTACACCTAACTCTGTAAAGCAGATAAGTCAGCTTTTCCTATTGATCCTATTTTCTTCAAAACTGTTCGAGCTGTTCTTTTTTGCCACATTTTATCCAACACCTTCCTCCCCTTTTTATTGACCTGCTTGGAACACTGATGGATGGACTGTGCTTAAGCATTACAAAAAAAGGCAACTAAAACTTTTGCCACAGCTTTTGGAATACAAACAAGCAGGCATGGAACATTGTACTAACATACACTTCTAGGTAACATTTAAATAAGACTAGGGGGCTCTGCCCTCTGCTCGCTTCGCTTGCTACAATGACGACACTGGATGTCCCAGCACAGTTGTTATAAAATCTTTATATATATTTAACACCCCCTTCTCGCTCCGCTCACCAACACCCAAGAATCACGTTGCGATTCTTTAGGGATCACTATGTGAAACCAACTCGCTTCACTAGCTTGCCGTACAGTTATCCGTTTCTGCTAGTATTAGGAAATTATAAGTACATCAATTACTAAAAGTAAATTTCAATTATTTGAAATTGCATGAACTCTTAAAATTGATTTTTCATCAGTTTGTACAATTAAAATCTTCTGGTAGCACAGATATATATGTAAATGTTAGAAAGAAATTTGAAAGGTAATATTTATAATTTAAAGATGATTAAAAATCAAAATTATTTTCATCAATCAGAAATCAGTCATTTAAAACTTCTTGACATACACTTTTGACTATTTTTTCAACAGTTTATTTCAACATAACTTCATTCCACCAAAATTTTAAGTTTAAAACTGATAAGATAGCCTTTTCCAAATCTTCAAAATAAATTTTAAAAAGTTGCTTTTTCCACCAAAATTTCAAATATGCCCTCTATACAATGAAATGTAATTCAGAAAAGCTTCCCCACATGTATACATGCTTATTCCAATAATTATTGAGTCAAGAAAGATAGTGTTTTCTTCAGTGTAGTCATTTGTGTTTTAAATCTCAGAAAATTCTAGTTTCCGTAGAATGGTATAACCCATCTCGCAACCTTTTAGGAAAAAAAGGACAGTTTAAAGAAAAAAAGTGGCTTGAAACATGTTCATATTAACTATTCAAAATTAAAACCCATAATAACTATTTACCCTTAGCATTTTATCATTGATCAGATACCTACCCTTTTTCAAACATCGTTCTTTCCTTCAAAATCTTAAACATGCACTTTTTTAAACGAAATGTTGCCTCTGCACATGTAAACACTCCCTCCAATTATTATTAAGTGAAGGAAGGTATACTATTTTTCTCTGGATAGATGGAACTCATAACATATGAGCTGTCGAGAGATGATTAAACCAATTTTTCAGAAACTTTTAGCTGAAAAGGACATTCAGTATTAAGCACACATGCATTCATTTGTCTAATCCAAACTGTACGACTCAAACTTATTTAATTCAAACGATCTAAACTCAAAACAAAATTCGCTGTTTCCGACTTCAAACCAATTCAAGAATCTCGGCATCAGGGTTGAGATTGGTAAACAAACTGATCGTTGCCAATGGGGGGAAAGAAATAAAGGTCCTTTTTGCGCCACGCATAAGCGTTTTATATAATATAGATTCTTACTTTAGTGGTAATGTAAATTCATAGGATTTAACAATTTATTTTTAATCTGAGTTGTTGGTATCACAGTTCACACTGAGTCTTGCTGCACCGATCCATTCTTTTATTGACAAGTAAAAAGCATACAGCCTTAAAAAAATGTGTACTGTTAACAACTAATAAGTCAAAATTCCTTAATATTAATTAATTTTTTTTAGTTTTATGTGATTTTATACTTCTGCACTTGATATTTGTATTTCTTTCTATAACTTATATTCTTATAGATGCTTTAGAGTAGTGGTCCCCAACCCCCGGGCCGCCCAAGGAACATTAAATTATTTCCATTTTTATAAGCTTTTATTCAACTTGTTTGTCTTCCTTCAAATCTTGTGATCGATTTCTTTCCCCCAGATGAAACAGTCTCGTTGCAAAGAAACAATCTCAGGGTTCTCATTGATTCAGCGTTCTAGTGAGTTAAAATGTTAAATCACTTTATATTCATTTTTTGGTGTAACTGTATTTTATTTTGAATATGTTTAAATATTTGATTATTAAAAAATATTAGCTCTCCAATTATTAAAAAAATGTTTCTTAATGTTTAAATACAATTAAATTAAAATCATTAAATCAGAACAATCTAAAATATAAACAATCAATGTCCTCCCCTCAGCGGGCCGCGGTAAAATTATCAAACGTTGACCGGTCCACAGCGATAAAAAGGTTGGGGAGCACTGCTTTAGAGTATCCTTTTTATTCACTTGTTTTTAACAAAAAAACTCAACTTTTTAAAATCCAAGTACACTGCTTTGTTTTTTTAACTTTAAGAAACCTTTCTACCATTTACTTTATTTCTGAAAATCCACCGAAATCTTAACAAAACTATTTGTATTAACTGTTAACCTTTTTTCTTTTTAATGAAATCATTGCTGACATATTAAACTATTTCCACATTTCATTTTAAATGCATTAAGTTTTTGAACTAAAATCTATTTAAAAAAAGTAATTTTGCATTGTTCTTTGAAAGCACCCTGAAAATTCACATGCAAATATTAAACTGCACAACACTCATCATTTAAAAATAATAAAATGTACTTTGGCAAATAGTCTATGGGCCATTCACCACTGTAAAGCCTCTGAACCCCAATTTTTTAAAAAACTTGTATATGTTTTTTATTTATGCAATATTAAAGTATATAAGTTAAACCTTAATAAATGACATAAAATATTTGTTTTAACTAAATTTTTTAATATGGAATCAATTCTTGAAAGTCAGCATTATAATTTTTAAGTTTTCTCATTACAATCAACATATTTACATATTTTTCCTTAATTGGAAAAATATTGTTGCATTTCAATTCCTTTTTGAAAAAAATATATCTACATAATGTTCTTATTAAGTAATGAGACAGAAAAATAAAATATCACAAAATTTTTCAAAAAAGGACGATTTATTTGAACAGAAATTGGATATCCCGTGCATAACATAAAAACATGATCTTTTTTATTTTTCACGTTTATTTTTATGGCAAAACAGAAACTATTACAAATTTACTTTGTTTTTCTTAGTACCAATTTATACTGTAAAGAAATTTTCTGCAAATTTAATATTAAATGAAATATTAGCACTTGTTTTCATGTCCCGTGCATAACACAGATTTTTCTAAAAGATATGGAAAGACAAAAACTTCGCGAGCATTTATAACTGTAGGTGGCTGAATTACTTTAATGACTTCACTCATGTTGTAGAACACTTTATATTCTCATTTTAGGCCATTTACAAAAGTTTTCATGGCAGAAACTTCAATATCATTACCTAAAACTTGTGTAACTTCTCCAGCATATAAACTTTCATCATACTTCACCACAATCCAATTTTCTGTAGAAATATTTATGGTGTTAACTGGCATGGTATCAACATTTTGTTTCATTGGTGTTATGGCATTTGCAAAAAAATTCTAAACCTAGATGAACATTTAATTCCGTGCATTTTTTAAATGCCTGGTATTGCTTTTGCTTTAACCCACATGCTGTTATCTCTATTTATATCTTTATCTAAAAATGACATAACTGTTGTAGATGGCATAGCTTTTATAACAACATTTGCAAACTCTTCTGCTGACTGTACAATTGGGGCAGTTGATTTTTTTGACATGACGGCATTTCGTACCAAGCATTTTGCTCTACCACCAATTCCATCCACCACACCTTTTCCGTGAGCCATTGCAAAATATTTCCAGTGGAAAGCTTTTTTGAATTTAATGCTAAGGTTTTGGAGCAGCAAAGTCATGTATCTATTTTTAAACTCGAATGAAGAGCCATCTGTCCATATTATCTCTTTAAAAAAATTGTTTTCCCTTGCATTTGACTAAATTTCCTCATAAATTTTTTCAATGAAAGCTTTCACAGTATTTTTTTCCTTCTCGGAAGTGTCAAAACATATTAAGTAAGTATTGCATTTTCCACGTACAAATACTGCAGCTGTAAATAGGGTTATGCTTTTTTGTGTCCAAAGTGAGCTGTAAATAGGGTTATGCTTTTTTGTGTCCAAAGTGTACTCTGGACTTCATCCTGGTATGAGCAACTATAGTTCATGGCAAAATCCAACTCTAAGACTCTTGATTCAGGAAAATTTGTATCATTTTGGAATTCTTGAAATTGTATTCTTTTGGTGTTTATATGAGAACTTACTACTGAAAACTAGTCACACATACAAACCAAAACTTCCCTAATGCATGTCTCTTTCACTATAATGTTCAATTATCCTCTATCTTTATAAAATTTGATATTTAGGTCACCAAATTAACCACCTTTTTACTCAAAACTATGAATTAGTGTTGTTACTTTCCTGTTAAAAATAGTCCATATTATGTATGGAGTAAATATTATGAATTATGTAATGGCCTCATTTAAAACCAAAAAATATATATATAATTAAGTAAAATATATAACTTTTTTTCTTCAAAATTTTACCTAAATACCTTACCTGTTTCCTATATTAGTTTTTATTTCATTAGAAATATAATTACCAACAAAATTTTTGAAATCCTACTGCTGAGATGGAGTAAAATTCAGACATGTCTCGTGCATAACACAAATTAAATAAATTTTAAATTTTAGCGAATAACGTATTTGGCAAAAATGTAGCATAATTGGATAGAGATACTATTTAGCTATTAGGAAAAAAATATAATGGCAATATACAAGTTCTGAATTCACAGAGTTTATGACATATAGAAGTCAAGGTGGAAATTAATTTTTTTTCTGAGTCCCGTGCATAAAGAACATATTAAATCATTTTTTAAGTATTTAAACTGTAATTATTGTTTTGTTTTCTACCTGAAATTTGAGAACTAGTCCTGCTTTTGAATTCAATTGCAAAACAAAATGAATACACATCTTCTTTTACTATTTTTACGTACTTCAAAAATCTGCAAATGTCACGTGCATAACAGAAGAATGGCCCCTATAACTATTATGCACAGTGAACTACATTAAACATTTTATATAAAATTATTTCTTATGTGCATAAAATTTAGCAAAAACTCGTTAAGTCACATTTTTCTTTGCCTAAATGTTACATTGAAATAAAAAAGTACACATTAAAGTTTGCATTTCATTAAAAATTTGAAAACTATTTCTTTAAAGCAATTAATTGACTTAGGAATTTAAAAAACAACTATTTTATAAATTGCTAGTGAATTTATTCCACTGGAAATTAGGAGATATTTGCAAAGCAAAAATGAGATTGTATACTTTTGCCTTGAAAGTATTACACTCACGCGAGTGAAATCTTGTTTAAAAGGGCATGCAGGAATAAGACATCAAGGGGGGGAGGAGCAGGGAGATAATCAGATTAATGGACATCTCATAGCTTGATTAAGGGGAGATAAAAAAAATTTTTGCACCTCCCTTTCAAGTTTGCAATAGAAAAAGGTGAGACCTTTTGAAGATTTCTGCCATCAGGCAAACATGCATTTGGGAAAGTTTCACTCAGAAATATTAGCTGCTTTATGGGATAAACTGTGTACTGAAAAATCATTTTACAGCATGACAAATTAACAATCCCAATAAGCAAATATAATTTTGATTTCCATTTATTTCTTCAATTAAAATCTAGGTTTTCAACCCACAAGAAGAAAATTATGACCATAAAGTGAAAAAAAGCAAAATAATTTTTAAAGGTGGATATTGAGAAATTAGTGAAAATTTCAAATAAACTTCACATAACTGTTCACTTTACACACAAAATTATGTATTTTGATTAAATGTGTAAAACAAAATAAACTAAAAAATTTTCATCACTTTGATTACCAAAACTGAGTTACTATAGATAATTTAGTAAAGTTACATCAGTCATTAATAAATAAATAATAATAATAAACACAATCCTCCTTTATTTCAAATTTTGAAGAAGTGAAATGTCTAATTTTATTTGACTTATAAAGTAAAAACCCCAGATATGTTTGGTGTTTGCATATATATTATTTCTTAAAAGCTTTTAAGATGTCTTTAAGTTAGATATATAATTTAAAAAATCTCAACATATTTAATATCATTAAAGACCAAAATTTCAACTCACAATTTTCATTCTCATTACTTTTGTACAGCATTTTATAGAACTCCTACTTGTATTGCATTGGATAATTCAGAATAAAATAAGATTATATAAAATCAGAATAAAAAGGAATAACAATACATAATTTTATGTTTGCATTTCATTATTTTTATGTTTGCATTTTGTGTTCACCTTCAGAGTCTTCATAGAGAAAAAATTTTCAAATATCAAAATGAACAGTATAAAGATTTCAAGACAGATGATCACTTACTTTTTCTTTCCAGTTACCAGAGTCTTCTATCAAAAACATTGGCTTCAAGCCAGAGACAACAGGCAAGAAAAAAGGGGCATTCTTCAGTACTTGAACTGGCTCCTTTGGTTTATTTCGGTGCTGAAAATTAAATTATAATAAATAATATATACAAAAGCAGAATTAAACGATTAACTGCTGAATAAATTTTACACAATTTTCTTCCCATCGTCGCATGATCCACTTTTATTGTCACCCTTACTGTGATAACCCTCTTTTCTAAGGCATAGGCATGTCCCAGGTGAACTCCAGCTCAGGATCAATTTAATGCATTCCAAACCAGAAGGTACAGTTGATACAGCTAGTGACAAATTATGGAAGAAGATATTTTGTAGAAGTATATATGTATGTTACGGTCAATGTAATTAATTGGTTATTATTAATAATGATTGCATATTTAAGCGGTTATTACTACAGGGATGAGATTGGCAAAAAAGCAAAAAGACTGAAATCATACGCGAGCAAATAATTTGTACCATAATCTATACGCGAAAGAAGCAAAACATCAAAACATGCAACATGATGAAAATATTACACTATAATAATTAATAACTTAATTATTTATAATTCAGTACGCATAAATAAGAAAAATAATATTAAATTATTGTTAAATCATTCACGTTAAAAGTTAACAAACAAGTTTAACACATCATCAGGGGCATTTTCAAATGCAAAATTAGACATTAAAAGATATTTACCACCTGTACATCACTGAGATGCAACATTTTTAATAGCCTTTTGTTAAAAGGTAGCTAAAAAATAAATAAAAATAAAGACAAATAATTTCTTTTGCTTCATGCAATTGTGTAAAGTGTATTAGCTCTTTATAAATTATAATAATGTATCATAACTGAATTCTTGTTTATTTCTTTTAATTTTATACATTTTTGCAAAACTAACAGCACAATGATTTTGCACCTTATAAAGTGAGAGGGGTCGAGAAATTGTACAGTTACAATGACAGATTCATTTAGCATTAGTTATTTGAAACCCTTTGAAACATTTCCTTAATTGTCAAAGAAGTGGTTTTCTTTCGTTTTTTTTATTTGTGTGGCTTTTGTTGGTAACAGATCTCCATTCACACGCTTCACCCCTTGTTTTGGAGGGGTCCTATATTTGACAGATTTTTTTTCAATAAAGGATGTGTTTGCATCCTCTGCAAGTTTATTTTCAATAAAGGCTAAAGTTTTTGCACAGTCTTCATTAGTATCTCTCTGTTTAATTACTGGCATAGTTGTCGGGATTACATTATCTCTAGAATGCCTAGGTAAATCATCTGTTTTATTATTTATTTTGAGAAGATTTTTTTACGTCTTATTCTCTGATTTTTTGATGCATTTGCACACAGCTTTTTAGCTGCCTCTTTTGACAGGAGTTTTTCTTTTTCTATGTAGTTTATTTATTTGTTTTTGTTCCTTTTCTTATTTCTTCATCTTGGTACGCCCTACAAGATGACCTTAAGTTTTCAACATGTTCATACATTTTTTTTTTTGCAAAATATGCCACAGAGGTTTTGTTTCCTGCAAAAAGGTGGTACTTAATACTTTGAATGGCACAGAATGTTGGAATGTTCATCCTTGTAGAGCTTGCTGATATAATGTTGATTCGTCAGTAGAAGATGAATCAGCTAGTTTCCTAGCCGGTGGAGTTAAGCCGCACTGTTGAGCATATTTTCCCAGAATTTTCTTTCGAAAACGTAAGATAGGAAGGTTTCTTTTCTTTGTGCAAAAGCGGAATTTTCGGAAGAAAAGGCAAATTTTTGCAGGGGAAAAAATAAATAAATAAATAAAAATCGGAAATCCGAAAAGGAGAAAAAAACGGAATTTCTTCAAAATAACAAAAAAGCGGAAGAATCTCATCCCTGTTACTAATAATAACCATGGTTAGTATTAATAACAACCGATTAATCACATTGACCATAATATATATACACTTGTGGCAATTAAAATGCATAGACTTGGCAAAGCATATGACTGGAGCAGTTAAGGGGTTAAAAATCATTTCTACTTTGATTATTCATTTAAATTATGATAGATAGTAAAAGGATGATATTCCAGGAAGTACCTATGAGCACTTTATATAGAATAAAATCCCATTGCCAAAATAATTTTAAACTTATAATTAAATTTAGGAAAAGAAACTACAGGAAATATTTCAAAACAAAACTATCTGTTAAAATGGCAGAAGCCTGGAATATGGAGATAGCGAGAGATAGCTTGTGCATCGGACAAGCAGCAGCTCCTCTAATCGTGTCATTTCCCCCCCACACACACACACTTTTATTTTTTAAATGATTTTCCCACCTTTACACATTGAAACATTTAATTATCTTAATGTAAATAAATTTATTTACTAATTGTGTCTTGTATACACAATTTGAGTTAGAAAATTATATACTACTCCACAGAACATCAATGTGAATGTAGGAATATTGATTGCAAGAAACTGCAATCAACAATAACAGTAACAATAAAAAATAATTATTACTAATTTGGCAAAATTTTTGGACGTCTTTTTTTGGGGGGGTGTCATTTAAATCATTGTGATATTAATTTAGCAACATGACTAATCATTGATGAGATGAATCACCACTGGAGGTCAAAAGGTTCAGATTCTTTAGAAATCATAAACATAATAGTATTCAGGCAGTTTAGACAACTTAAATACACAATTTTTTTTATAACAGACATCAATTTTTATAAAGAAGCCTAATACATATATGACAATTTTATCTAAATCATTTCAAAGTTAATTATTAGATATTTCACTGTGATAGCTATCAAATTCAATTATTTATCCCAAACACTGAAATATATATATTGCTGACCAAACATTTTGGCAATATAAAAGAAAGCTAAAAATAAATTACCTTAATTATATCTAAATCTAATAAGTTGAGCCAATGTGATTTAGACACAACAGATAATGTAACAAGTTCATCAGAAATTTGTTCTGGGGATTTAAACCACATGCATGATATACCACTGACATGATTTACTACTTTCTATTAAAAAACGGAAATTAATTTGAAATATATGATTAAAATAATTTAAAATTTCTCAGGAACTATTGATCATAGCGAGATAAATTTTATAACAATTGATAGCGAATTTTATTTCACTATTTTAGAGCTATTAAATTTGAAATTAGAACAACAATTACTTTTTTAAGTTTAAAATTACTGAAATTTAGGTGCTCTAACAAAGAAATAATGCTATTTAACATCTCGCAGTGCTGCTGCATGAATTTTATTGTTGGTGATGTCAGAGCAGTACCAGATCAGTGCTATTACATTAGTAATGCTCAATTTATATTCCCTTGAGTAACAGCATTTTCTGAAAATGACAAAAACTGTAATATACATGCCTGTTTCTTTTCCAAAAGAGCCTCTATGCATCCCAGATTGGACATTAAATTTATCTAAGTGGCCAGTGTTATAACCAATCACAACAAAATTCCCACAAGTACTAATACTCAAACACTAAAAAACAGAGATAAACAAATAAAATAAGAATCAGTCAAAGAGTATTTAATATCAGGTTTACAACTTTTAACTTTCTCATATGTGTTTTAGCATGCATTTTAGCTACAACTGTAATAAGAATAAAAAAATATGTTTAGAATAATTTCAAAACATATGTTTATCAGTATGAAAGATTATGATACGATTTCATATAAAATTTATTGAATGTTACTAATGTACATATAATCATATATAACAAATTTAGAGCAGTTACAGTAAAAGTTTATCTCTTTTATGCCTAATGCATCAATTACTAAATAATGGCAAATTTAAAAAATCATATTTGAGTCAGGACAAACTAGTTATAAAGCAACAACTAAAAGAAGTTTATAAATCAGCAAATATTAATGTGATACAATACGTTATTTATCACTTTAAAAATACTTGGAGAATACAAGAAAATAATTACGATTTTGAACATTTTAAAATTAATATCTAGACACAACAATGAGCAGGATAAATGAATAGTTACCAATGCTTCAACATTTTTTAATCCTTTAAAACGTTCATGCATTATTTTATGCTATCCCATGCAGCTACGATCATACTACCAAGTGATGACAATTTCTGAATTGCGATGAATTGCAGCAATATTATCCCAATTCTTTTCTCATGTAACCTCTCTATATATAAAAAATTAGACAAAAAATATGAACAAAGTATTTCTGCACTGTTATATAATGATTTAAATATGCATGATTATTGAACTAGAATCTTAATTCACAGAAAACAATGAGAAGTAAAAAATTATTTTGCAAACCAACTCAAAAAATTTAAAGACATTAAATATTAATAAAAATGCACTTGTTTCTTAGCATAGCATTTGACCACTGTTTTCATAAATACAAATACTGTTAACATTTTACAGTACCATCAAGTAGTTTGAAAAATACATGCATTAGTGAATCAAAGATTTGTAAAAATGCAAATCATTTGTAATAAATGAAGCTGACTAAATGAATTTCATATAAAATTTTAATCCAATTTATTTTTCAACTGCAGTTGTGCAGGCATACAACAACACACATCAAAACTAATTAAAGAGTTATATGATTCTTAGTTAAAATTAATTAATTTAAAATTATAATTGTCTAAGTCATCTTTCTTTATTGAAAACCTTTCCAATTTCAAGGCACAAATTAACGAGTAAATTAAAATGACAGAATACATACACAGAACATTTTGATCATTATTTGATAATTCTCCTCCTAGTAGCAATATTCCATGGTATCGACTCCTTCCATATTTATTCTTTTTCCATTTTGTTTTTTCAATTTTTCATTGTATATCTTAACTGTTATAATACATAATAAATGTCTTTAATCCTTTATATAAAACATAAATTCATCCCATTCTCCCACTTTGAGTGGCAAATAATTTTTTCAGAAACTCACAAATCTATCACACATTTCTAAATAAATAATTTCATGATCTGTTCCCTACTTTTTCATTTTACATAAATATAAAGTAACAGAAATATCCAAAAAAAATTTAAATTATTAAAAGTAATTTATATTAATATCTTTTGATTTTTACCTTATTGCATAAATTCACTTTAGAAATTAAGAATCATGTTAGATTAATTTTGATTAATTAATTTATTTATTTGTAGCAATACTAATAGCAACAGAAAGTCATCAGAGTGCAAATTCAAAAACTCATACATATTGGATGTAAAAGTATTAATCAGTTATTTTTTTAAAAAAACTCACATACATTTGATTAATTATTTGTAAGTTAAATGTAACAGTCAAATTCTTATTCCCAATTCATTCATAAATCAGGATTTTCAACACTCTTCATCAAAGAAAATTTGATATTTCAGGCATGCATAAATCTGTCACACATTTCTAAATAAATTCTATTGCACGGTCTGGTCAATTTCTTTTCCAGCTGCACCCTCCTTGGAGAGATAATTTGGGACAAGTGAAGAATGCCACACAAAAGTTAATTCTAGCATGTAACGCCAAGAATTTCAGTGAAGCCTTCTTTCCTCTGCGAAATTAATTTTTAAACTCTTTCAGAAATTAATCTGATTTATTTCCTTAATCATTTTTTATATAAATGAAAAAGTTTGCAGCAGTAAAAAGCAATAAAAATATTTTTGGCGTAAAGTTTAACCAAATATTTTTTAATCGTATTTCTAGTTTAAGATACAGTTTGTCGCAAAAATGATATGTTACTTCTGACGAGTGTAATGAAAGAAAATACGTGTATGGTTTGTTGATGCTGTGGGATAACTCGATCAAATGCTTATTTTTGCTCTATATAAATCTACTATTTACAAAGACTAATATGTGTGTTGTCTGCTTGTAGGCGCTCTACAGCGCAGCATTAACATATTTTGCAGGGTGTGCCTCAAAGCGATATTTAATTTTAAAAACTTGGTAATTAGTTATAAATGAAACGAAATTTTGGCATTTTTCTGCTATAGCTTCGGAAAATGTTATCTTACAAAAATGATTTTTGCATTATTTTAAATTCTATATATATCCACCATCCACTAGCAAATATAATCTCCATTTAATTTTGACATTGATATTTTTCCACAATCCTGGAATTTCAACATCAATTGCGCAGTCGTTGTGTTTGTGTTTTATATTATTTATTCCTCCCCTCACCTTTGTTTAAACACATATTTTCGCCTTATTAGAACTCTCGGCATTTTCATTTCATTGCTTTTTTTTACATTTGTTCATCTGTTGAATATCTATTTTGATTGTGCAATTTTTTATTTCAACAAAATTTTAAAAATATTTTCAAATATTATTTTCCAACAATATTTTCAGATAAATATAGGGAAAATCATAGTAGTTTCATTGTTTAATTAAAAGTCGCATTCTTTTCCTTTTTTAAGAATACAATGTAAAAATTATCCTCATTTTTTTTATTTTTCATATTTAGATCTCAATTAGATCTTCCTAATGATTCCAATTTTATTACTTTTATGTTCTACCAATTTAAAATAATTCTAAAAATTTGTTCTTAATGATAATTTAAGCATTCTTTGTTTTGCTGTAATAAAATGTTGTTTATTTTCATTGTTTTCCCGGTTTTTTAGTCATGTGTTTGTTTTTAAACACGACAATGCTTTTAGGCTGGCATACTTTCTATAAACTGCGAGATACAAGACCGTTGGGTTCAGAGCTACCAAATTCGGAGGGCGTTACTTCTTAGATGCTCACTGAGCGAGGTCTTTTCAACACTTTAATCATATTTTTAAATAACTAAAATTAAGCGAAATAGTAATTTTTCCCTCAATAACCTCGGATCGTAATATCGCACAAAATACATTTTCACACCCTTTAAAATTCAAAATACGCTTTTCGGTAATACGAATTTTATTGTCATGCGACTTTTTTAAAAATTTTAATAAATTTTAAAAAATTAATTTTAAACACAATATGTAACAATGATTTTTATTGTGTTAATAAAATTCTTACCAATTTTATTTTTTCATCAAATGTTTCACTCGTATGTTTTTGCCAATCTTAAAGTTATGATTTAAAAATTGCTTTCTTTGGACATTAATTTCGAAAGCACAATTTTCATTTTCGATTTTATTATCATTATAGTGATTTTAGTCTGACATTCTCAGGACAGTATCAAGTATTTTGAAACTTCAGAACATTTCGTTTAGGATTTTTTTTTCAAGTTTTCAAATTAATTTGCAGATCCGTATCGTCCAATGTTTTTTTCAATTAGCAAATGACTCAGAACTCTGGCAGACTTCCACTATTAACTATTTTGAATTGATTAAAATATATATATATATATATATATATATATATAGAGAGAGAGAGAGAGAGAGAGAGAGAGAGAGAGAGTATAAATCGTAAAATGAAAGAGTATAAAACGTGAAATCAGAAACGCGATAAAAGCGCTATTATCTTTACTCGGATATACTCTCAATTCGTTTTCCATATTCTTTCGAATTTGATATGAATGTTTGTTATTTTATTTTATTGTTATTTCTATTATGTTTTGCCAACTATTTTATATATGTTTTGTCATTTCAGTTTGTCGTAATATTTGTTACATAAAAACTGCTTATACACAATTTAAATTAAAATCTTTAAAAAATATCTGGTTTGGTAAGTTTAAAAGGGAAAAAGAGGGCCCCAAAACTTGCATTGCCTAAGGGCCCTCACAGAACAGAATTTGAACGGTGCTTGCTTTTTACGTGAATAAAATCAAGTACACGGCACTTGTAATTGAAAGCAAGAAAAAAGAAAAAAGAAATTATCATAGAAATAATTAAAAAATATTTAAATTTCTTGGTGATCTTAAGCAGTTGTCTTCTTTTCCTATTCGAATCTTTCTTTTCCCCCCATTATTTAAAATTAAATTATCAAGTTTATCTTAGTTTGGTTTTTCCCCAGCACTTAATCAAAATGCCTGATAGGAATGTGTATCTGTGGATGAAGTAAACAGATTTTCTCACATTCAGCACTCAAAAGGTGCCACCTCTTCAATAGCATTTTTATCCTTTCCTCTTTCTTTGAAGGCTTGCTTTGAACAAAACAGGCTACCTACTTTCTCTCCGTAAAATCTTATCCTGATCTTCCGTTTATTAGGATGGAAATGCTGGAAACTTGTTATCAGTATAAATGTGTTTGTATTTGCACTTGCAAATGTTTTATCTTTTCATTTTTTTTTTCTTCTTTTTTTAGTATTAGTATGAGTGTTTACTTTTCTTTCTCTTTGGTATAAGTTCATGTGTTTGTGTAAGATTCACGCCCCCTTTAATTCGCTCTGTAAATAAACAGTCAGAGGAAAGTGACGGATATGCGAGACTCTACGCAGGGGACATGTTGGGACCGGCTATGTCTTCTCCATGCATTTCGTTCCGTTTATGGCTTTTTCTGCAAATGACTGGTTTATTGCTAAATGCACAATAGACTATGCCTGAGGCAATTGGGGGAAGCTTTTCAAAGGCAGCGGCGAAAGGTAAATTGATGGAGGGCGAATGGGGCTCGACTCCTGAGAGCTGTAAATCTGTTTATATTATCTTTCATTTCTTGATACTACTCTACTCACAAATGCTTATATTATTGCCTTGTCATTCGTTTGTCGAAACACTGGGCCAGAGAAATACAAAGGCTGAAGAACCAGTGGGGGAATATTGTGACGCCATCATGTTGACACTCCTCGCTTGAAAATACGAAATTCCCTTTACTATAAGGTAATTAATTCGGAATATAATAAAATAATGTTCCAAATTTAAACAATACTTGATTTTACTTTGAATATGTTCAAATGCACGTTCTTTTTGTAAATTAAATAAAAGCACTAAATTTTAAATTGCTCTGAAAGTATAACAAAACATATCGAGGCTTCGGGACCTACCAAAGTTGCGGGACCCATAGACGGATGCCTATGTTGCCTATTTAATAATCCGGCTCCGCGTTTTATAATGCTATAACAAGGTTAAGATCTACAACTAATAAAAGCACTGTGTCTATCTGTTGGCACTCTACATGGTCCATTATGACCCTACAGCTACCAAATGTGGCACAAACATAATTTAGTGGGTGGAAATGTGCACTTCTGAGCAATTTTTAAATATTTTTCACTAGAGTTTCAATTTATAAAAAATTAAGCTAAATGCGAACGTTTCCTCCCGATAACTTCAGAAAGTATTATCCAACAAAAATGATTATTAGAACATTTAAAAATTCAAATTTTGGGACCAATACCACTTTTGTACTGGCTTCTAGATGATTTCTTGGAGTATCAATATCGTAAGAAACACTCGTATTACAATTTTGTGACCTTGAACTGGGTGTTAATTCATTATTTTCAGTGAAGTCATAAGAGAAACGATTCGTTTCACTCGCAATGTATTATAGAATTTATTTTATATTAATATTAATATAGAATTTTTCTTTAAAAGACACAGAAATTTCGTCTTTTCGATCATGAATGCACTGATAAAGAAGACCGAAGACCAAAAATTATTATTTAAAGTTCAATTTTACTTAACAATTGTGGATTCTGCTTAGAATTGTATTCAGAAAAGTTTGACTCCTTAAATTAATGTAACACATTACTTCTAATTGAATTAAATTTCTAAATGAATTTCAGAATATGTCCGAAGATGTCTTAAAAGAATCTTGTGCAAATTTTTGTATTTCCCTACAAGTTTCTAAGGGTGATTTAATATCTAGGGATGTTGATGACTTATGCACTGGTGTGCTAAAATTAAGGACCGTTTCGTAAATTGTGATAAATCTGCAATTAATACGAGTACTATGGTTCGAAATCAGTTATGGAGAATCGTGTGACGTATACGTTTTACACTGGAGATTCAGTCGCAAAGGCATTTAGGGGAACAACCAGAAATGGATGAAGACGAAAAGAGATTTCGGCTCACCCCGTTCCACAAAAAGTTGATAATGATTTGCCAATTTTATCAATGGTTATGTTTAATATGCTCATTTGCTTACATGGAATTCGTAAAAATGGCATGGATATTTAGAAGATATAGGTTTCTTTAAACGATCCCAAATTTTCATGCATGTTTTTTGCTTATAACATGCAAAGTTTTCATTCAGTTTATACGAAATTTACATAACACTCGACAATACGTTATAGAAGAATTGTATAAAAATTTGAAGTAAATACTTTCAATATTAGGGGAAATATGAGTATTTGTACTAAATAATTTTTACTGCGCATATGCGAGACGTAGCATACTTTTTCTTTAATAACTTCAAAAGCACATATATAGAGGAACTCATATAAAAATTCAAGTTGAATCCCGTTAAAATTCGGAAAGATATCGGCATTTAAGTGAGGTGAATTTAATTATCTCTTTGAGAAAAGCTAAGTAGTGAGGGTTCCTGCACAAACTAATATTTTATAAACTTGAATCTTCAAACGATTATAGGCGAAATGTAATTTAAATAATGTATTTAAATCATATGTTCATGGGAATTCAAGCTATTCAACTTTCCTTCAATGTTACTGTTTGTACCAACAATAGTATCATACAATAATTTACAAAAAATTCATATCATGGATAGGGTCAGGTGGGGTAAAAAGGGTAGAAAATACACAACTTTTTGCTTTTCACTTAAGACGTATTGTCAAAATATTCCTTTTTTAACCCTTTTTTCTATAGATTATACATATTAAGCGTAAAATTAAGTAATTTGATACATATTTGTTTCCTGGGAGATAGTTTTTAACCATATGTCTTGTATACCCATTTTACCTCACACAGGAGAAAATGCTTTTAGGTTTTAACTATACACTTTATATCCCTCTGAAAACCACATCTTGCCATAAGTTTTAAAGATTAAACAATTCTGCGCTTCTCTTCATGAGAGAAAACTAGTAATTTTCCTGATCCTTTATGTTTAGGATTTTTTTAACTAGTTACGATATGGAATATTTATGTTTCATTAATTTTCAATTTATAATAAATGAATAATTTATTTAAAGAAAAAAATAATGCTGTATCTATCCTACACAAGATGCAGAATGTTAAGCCTAACTATTTACCCATTTTCTAAATATAAGATTAAGAAAAAGATATTTTTTTGCCTTAACTGCAAGTTGAAGCAGCAGCAGAAATGTCCAGAAAAAAAGATATACCATTATAATAAGAAGGTCCTGGCAGTGAAAGTTAGAATGCGTAACATATAGCATAAACTTGACCACTTCAGTTTAATGTGTTACCACATTCATTTTTAAGAAACTGTGAAAAAAATATCAGTTGAGGAATGGAAGTCAGAACAGCTGACTATAATATCCCAAATAAAAAACTACAAATATATTTAAAAATCTGTTGCTTTGTAAGCCATATATTTTGACTACCCATTATACTCCACCTTGACCCAATCTAATAATTGTAAAAAGAACTGCAAAAATCTTTCTCATTAACAGTTCTTGGTGACACCTTATAGGCAAAAACTATCAATGTATAGTTGAAAACTTTTTAAAAATTTCAATTGTTTGATACAAGAGTTTAAATAAATTAGCACTATCTGATTCAAAATTCCATTTTAATGATACCTTTTCATTCAGATTTAGTACTGCATCCATTCAAAAATAAAATTTAAAATAATTGTTAAAATTAATATAAAATAAGTGAGAATTACAAACTCAACACGACACTTTTTTGGAGCAATTAATGGAGATTTTTTTCATTTACTAAGAACTAATTTTATTCATGAATAAAACGTTTTTTAATGTTGTATGGAAGTGTGATTGTGAAATGGTTAGAATAAAAATTAAACTGTATTTATACATTGGAACAAATATATTTCATTTTGTCTGTGTTTTAGTTAACTGAAGCACATTTATTGTATTATAGTAATTATTCATGTTGAAGAAACAAATCACTGTTAAATTTCATGACAAATTGCAACGAAACTAAAACGGGATATGATATTATATTTTCCTTTTATTGAGACAGATAATTTCTAGAGGAAAATATAAACTTTTTCAATAAATAACTTTTAAATATGGAAGAAAAAGCAATTTGTTTAGAATATTAATTGAAAATTTTATTATGTTAATTTAGAATAAATAAACTATGAATACTACATTAAATTCATAAACAATTTTTGTTTGTTTTAACTAAAAATAACATTCCAGCTGAATTTTAAGTTATTGCTGTTATATATAATTTCAAAAGTAGAACTTTGAGTTTTTGAAAAAATTTATTAGCACGATGGAGTTATGATTAACATAAATAAATACATTCTGCATATAAGAAACAAAGAAAAATTTGCGATAGTCAATACTTGTAATCGAAAAGAGAAGCAATTTTTCAAAATTCACAATACTTCCTTTCAATTCATTAAATAGCAATATTTTACTTTTGGGTTGTATTTATCGTTTTACTAAAATAAATGAAATGAATAGTAAAATAATTGATCACTTAATTTTTAATAATAAATAATATTTTAAATTTCACTGCCTATGAAAGTGTATTGACATTTGGTTTCTTAATCTCCTAATTTTATCAACATTTAATTAAATTTTAATCTAATTTTTTGGTGAAACTATAATGTTTCATATAATGCATTTGAAATAATTTTCATAGTTCTTTTAAAATATCTGGTCATTATATTTCTTTCACCGAAACTTAGATTTAA
Organism: Araneus ventricosus; assembly: GCA_013235015.1. Taxonomy (NCBI): domain Eukaryota; kingdom Metazoa; phylum Arthropoda; class Arachnida; order Araneae; family Araneidae; genus Araneus; species Araneus ventricosus. The sequence continues at coordinate 80,869 of BGPR01003068.1, read as the reverse complement.
TATTAAAAACAAAGTGATACATGGATAAAAAAAATCGATTATTTTTATCCATCAATTTTACAAAAAAAAGATTCCACAGTGTTTATTTTGTATATTTCAACATTTTCTCATTTCATGAATTTTAAAACAATGACTTGTAAAAACTGAAAGCAACATATTAAAATTTATATTAAATGCAAATTTTAAAATACTACTACATTATATGTAGATTTGCCAACAACAAACATTTAACTATGTTTAGTGTACTAAAATGCATTTTTAATATTCTATACCATTAGTAAACCGAATAAAAGACATTAAAATACTTCCGAAGGAACAAATTGATCACAGCCATACTGCAAAGGAATAAAATTAATTCGTTCTGAAAGAAAGAACCGTTTATAGCTTTTATTAAAATTTTTAAAATGAAAACCTTCATTTCAAAGTCCTGTACAAACATTCAGGGTTACTTTTCGCAAATCAATATAAGATAAAATACATGAAATTTAAATCTTTTTACATAATAAAATCGGATTAGTTTATTGTAATTTTATTAAAAAGAGAACGCCCTGGCAGCGAAGCAGAACCTTCATTCATATAATTATATTGCATACCAATAAAAAATAAGAATCGTAAAATTTAATTTTGTGTTTACGTGATCAATTTATATTAGATTATTATCAATTTATTAAATAAGAACACGCCTGCATAAGGTCAAGCTTCTTTATGCAACTTCTATTCCCGATCCCGAGCGAGAACTGATACTCAAATGCGTGGAACATTAGAAAAATGCATCCCATTCTTGGAAAATAAACGAATCCTCCATCTGTTGGCGAAAACGTTTTTCTCGAAGGCAACAATACAGCAAGCCGTCTTTCTACCAAAACGGAATAAATCTGTCCTCCGGATAGGCTATTTCCACCCTATCTACTTCTTATGATTTCCGGGTAGCGTTAACCGGAGGACACATTTCCTTCCTTCTCTAACCTATTCCGGAACGAGTATGGTTCCTGTTAGCGCCTGTAAATGAAGATAGACGGTATCGCCGTTAAGAGGCGCTAACAGTAACTATGCTTGTTCAGCTGTTCGGGCAATGTAGGTTGTACTACATTTGGCAAGTACGCGCTTTTTTGGTGAAATTCTAATCCTTTTCATTCCAAGTTTTTTAAAAATCTTAGCATGAAACGGCAGGAATATCAGTGAATTGAAGTTTTATACTTTTTCAGAAATTAATATGATTTATTGCATTAATCATTTTTTAATTAAATTAAAAAATTATCAGCCATTAAAAGAATTAAAAATATTTTATGTGCAAAATTTAAATAAATATTTTTTATCGTATTTCTGATTTAAGATACAGTTTGTCGCAAAAATGATAGGTTACTTCTGACGAGTTCAATGAAAGAAAATACGTATATAGTTTGTTGATGCTGTGGAATAACTAGTTCAAATGCTTATTTTTGCTCTATATAACTCTACTATTTACAAATGCGAATATTGTGTTGTGTGCTTGTAGGTGCTCTACATCGCAGCATTAACATACTTTGTAGGGTGTGCTTCAAAGCGTTATTAAAAACAAAAAGACCCTAATTATTTATAAATGAAGCGAAATTTTGGCGTTTTTCTATTATAGCTTCTGAAAATTTATAGTACAAAAATAATTTTTACAACATTTTAAAATCTATATAAATATATATATACTCTACTATCCACTAGCAAATATACTCTCCATTTAAATTTAACATTGATGTTTTTCCACAACACTCCTAGAAATGCAGCATTAATTGCGGAGTCGTTGCGTTTGTGTTTTATATTATTTATTCCTCCCCTCACCTTTGTTTAAACACATATTTTCTCCTTATTAGAACTCTCGGCATTTTTCCATTGCTTTTTTTATATTTGTTCATTTGTTGAATGTTTATTTTGATTGTGCAATTTTTTATTTCAACAAATTTTTAGAAATATTTTTAAATATTATTTCCCAACAATATTTTAAAATACATCTAGGGAAAATCATACAAATTTCATTGTTTAATCAAAAGTCGCATTCTTTTCCTTTCTTAAAAATACAGTGTATAAATTATCCTGCGTTTTAGATTTTTCATATTTTATATCAATATTATCTTCTTAATGATTCCAACTTTTTTACTTTTATGTACTACTACTTTTAACAAATTTCTAAAAATTAGTTCTTAGTTATAATTTGAACATTCTTTGTATTGATTGTAATAAAATGCTGTTCATTTTCATTGCTTTACCGGTTTTTTAGTCCTGTGTTTGTTTTCAAACATGATATTGTTTTTAGGCTGGGATACTTTCTGTAAACTGCGAGATGTAGGACCATTGGGCTTAGAGGTACGGAATTCGGAGGTCGTTACTTTTTATGAGCTCACTGAGGGAGGTCTTTTCAACATTTAAATCATATTTTTAATTAACTAAAATTAAACGAAATAATAATTTTTCCCTCAAAAGCCTCGGAGCATTATATTGCACAAAAATCATTTTCACACCCTTTAAAATTCAAAATGCACTTTTCGGTTATACGAATTTTATTGTCATGCGACTTTTTAAAAATTTTAATAGATTTTTTAAAATTAATTTTAAACACAATATGTAACAATGATTTTTATTGTTTAAATAAAATTCCAACCAATTTTATTGTTTCGACAAATGCTTCTTCACTCGTATGTTTTTGGAATCTTAGATTTATGATTTGAAAATTGCTTTCTTTGGACATTAATTTACAAAGCACAATTTTCATTTTCGATTTTATTAACATTGTAGTGAGTTTAGTCACGCATTCTCAGGGCCAATTTAAAAATAAGCAAAGAAGGCCTATGGTGCCCTCGATTTTTGGGGGTGGGGCGAGAAGTGCATGAATATTTATAATTTTATCTTAAGATTATTGTTGTGCTTCAGCGTTTGATACGCACTGTAAGACGAGTGATATTTTTGCCCATAGATGTTTATTTTATTTCAGTACTGAGTAAAGGTTTCATCCATATTTTTATAGGATTTTTACCTCTGGAAGGTCTTATAAAATCGAAGAATGAAGTCAAAAGGACAATGATATTCATGCAGCTTTGAAGTACGACAGTCGTTTTAGAAAGTCAGAGTTTCAATTAAAATTAGAATTGAAAATATGGCTAGCGAATTGGGAAAGTGTGATTAGGTTGACATATTTTGCAAGAAAAACTCGAGTACATTGTCCAAGACAAATTGGCAATCTTGTAAACAGGACAAAACTTTTTGGGTAAAAAAAATTAAAAAAGCAATTTTATTTGACTATAAAGCATTTTTTAAAGTCAATAATACGAGATATATAAAGAATATTTTTCCATAGCATCCTTCTCGGATTCCAAGATGATCCGCTGCTGTATATATTTATTAAATTAAATTTAAATATTTAAAATTTAACCAATTACAACTTAATTAATTTGAAATTAATAATTATTTTAATTAAATTATTCTTAATTTTCAAGATTTCAAAACACGGAAAGTTTTTTTCTATAGTACTGATCTGGATCTAGCAATCAGTATAGTTTCCTTAACTGATTCCTAGATCCACCCTCGATTGTAAATACTAAAATAGGAAAAGTTAAAAAAATCGAATTCACATGCAGATAAACACCAGAAATAGTTATCTCGTAAACGGCAGAAAAAAAAGATTTTTTTACAAATATGTAGTCAAGAGAAACCCATGAAACTTAAGGATTTAATTTGTAACAATAAGACTAGTATAAAAAAATGAAATGAAAAAATTTTTCTTCTAACATAAGTTAAACTTTCCCCGATTCCAAACCTTGGCAATTTTGCAAAAGAGCTGTTAAACTTAGCAATTCGAATGCCTGCCACCTGGAGGTTTCAAATCATTCCTGAAGGTTACCAGTTTGGGATGCAAAAAGTCAATTTATTACTCTTTAAAGAGAGACAGACCCTTTTTGTAGAGAAGAATTGTGAAATGTAGCAATAATCTTGAAGAAGAGGTATTCAACCTGTTGGTACTGTTAACAGAAAACAAACGTGGCTGATCAAATCAATCACCGGTACGTTTAGTGTTAAATGATGCGTTGGTTGTGGACAGATGACCCAATTTTAATAAGCCATTTCTTTTTCTACTTTTAGTGTATTTCTTCAAAAGTTGATTACATTTTTTAAGATAAATAAATTAGAAAGATATTCTACTAATTTCAATCATTAAAATTATTTTTCTACCAGTTTAAGTTCCTCAGTTCGTAAATCAGATATAAAGCTCAGAGAACAGTAAATGAATGCAGTTATCAGCTGCTACTTCTCAAATATTAATTTGAAATCGCTGCTACAATTTGAAATGCATTTAATTGTTAACAAAAATGGTATAAGAACAAAAAAAGGAAATTATCGAAATAAAAAATGTAATAAACTCTATAATTCGAGCCAATATTAAACCGTGTTTAAAACACAATCATTATTGCACAATCAGAAAACGGTTATAAATTTATATATATGTAAAACATTTATAAGTACGAAAAACTAGTTAGAATAATTTTTAATTTGATATTTCATTATCTATTTCTTTCTGATTATGGTATTTTAATTGAATTTTTTGAAGGATTCATAAGTTATGTATGATTTGAAACGGCTAAAAATTTGATAAAATTTCGCAATGAAAGTGAAAATATGTTAAACGTGGTTAACGAGGAAAAGGCGTTTAAAATGTTTGAAAATTTCAAGAAATCAACACATTTCTTAACGCAATTAATTAAAAAACTTAAAATTTAAAGGAAAAAAACTTTTTGCGGGAGTGCAGTGTGAATCTTCTCACAAAAGCCAACCTCAATACGAAGAGGTACTCCCGAGTTCTTTTTCGCAGGGCCGGCCGTTAGCCGATTGGACCGATTGCTCACAATAGGGCCCAGCGATTAAGGGACACGCGTCAGAATAATATCTACTCTCCGCACAATTCAGTGGCGTAACTAGGGTCAGCTAGGCAGTGAAAGTGCCCTGGGCGTTATTACCAGAGGGTGAAGAATTGAGTTTAAGAATGTAAAAGAGTTATTTATATATTTTACTCTCTCAAACGAAGGATACAAAGACAAAGCATTGTAATCGCCATGAAATTCCACCTCGAAATTTTAGACAAATCTACACATGTTAAATCGCCCCGAGTCTGAAAAGACCATTTTTGTAATGACATCTGGGTTGTTGATCTATCTGTAAACAAAATAACATAAAAACGCTACTAGACATATGAAACTTGGTATGTTATCAGAACACCAAACTTTTATGTTTCAATCAAATTTGGACGAAATCCTGTGCCTAAAAAGTCTGCGCATCTTTTCATATATGAACACAATAGCATAGAAACGCAAAGAGCTAGAAAGATTCAATTTAGCATATGGTTTTCTCTTTAGAACTGCAGATCTGAATAAAATTTAGGTCTCAACGGGAAGAAAGGAACACATTCAAGATACATACACCAGCAAAGTCGCATCACCAGTAAAATCAAAAACGCCATACTAATCTAAGAATAATGACAATTCCAAACAGATAAAAAAAAGCTGAAAAATGGTTAAAGAATCTAAAGCTGCCCAGAATTTTGACAGAAAAAAAGAAATCTGAACTCTCCTTTACTCAATAAACAAGCTTTAATTAAACAAGACTGCTGGAAAGTTCCTAAAAATGTTTCTATGGAGAATGAAAGTGACCCACCTTTAAAGCTGTATACATCTGAGGAGGATGATTTGTCTGATATGTCCACAAACTACAATGATGCTCCTCCGCCTTCGTCTAAGTCTTCTTAAAAGTGGTTTTCTTTTTTTCTCGGGTTTTTTTTGCACTCATGGCCTCCTTTGTTTCTTGGAGTTGTCGTGGTATCAAGCACAAAAACACTAATTTAAAAGGTATAATAAATGATTACCAGCCCGTCTGCATCGCCTTACAGGAAACCCACTTTAAAGATGAAGATCAAATAAATATTACACAGTCTCCACTAAAAATAATATAAATGGCAGAGCTTCAGGAGGGGTTTCTTTACTTGCAGCACATGAATTTAAACACTCGGTTACAAGCTGTCGCTGCACGCATACAAGTACAATCTTTTATAACTATTTGCAACTTATATCTACTTTCAAATCAACCGATCAAACACATTAAAACAATCTGATTTTTCAGCTCCCGGTAACTTTTTTACTGCTTGGCGATTTCAATGGTCACAGCCCTCTTTGGTGCAGTCCAGATTCAAATTCCCGTGGCAAACAAATTGAACAGCTTCTTACAGACCACAATCTCTGTCGTATAAAATCCGGCCAGCCAACTTATTTTCATCAGTCAACGAGAACATTTCATGTATTAGATCGTGGCATTTGTTCACCATCCATTCAGCCGTATCTTGATTTGACAATAGACGATAATTTACACAATAGCGATCATTTAACAATAATTTTAACTGATAGAAGATCCAGGCATTATACCTCTTATTTTACTCAAACATGTGTTTTTGGTACCGGAAATTGGGTAAGTTCTACTTCTTGGCAAATATCACAAAATTAAAAAGGCGTTTGGTATACCCATTTCGAATTCCATCTCTGAATTATTTGTAAACTGCCAAACTACATCATCTTTAAAAGGAATCGCAAATACAATAGCTTCAACTTTGGCTAACACATCCAACAGTAAAAATTATTAATTGGGCATTTATTTGGAGTGTTTTTAGAAATTTCTGGTGATTGCCGTACAGAGTCTTGTATCTTATGTAATGATAATTTTCTATTGGGGTGTCTATTGATGTCAGGATGTATCGATGGTCACTATTCGTTAAATCATCCAGGACTTCCTAATGCGGAGAGTACTGGAGAAGAGAATGAGAACACAACTTGAGGTCTGGCCAGCCAATTGAGCTACGTCTTAGGAAAGTCGGTAGAGAATCTTGGGTGTTGAGAAGGCAGAGGTCTATTGCTAGGATGAAGTTCATTATATTTTCTCCTCTCGTTTCATTTGATCTGTATCCCCAAACAGTGTTATGGCCTTTTAGGTCTGCACCGGTGAAGATACTTTCTTTTTGTAGAAGTGAAAGAATATCCCGGAAATCTTGCAGAGTAGATTAAATGTTGCTCTAGGGAGATGAGTAAACTGAGATCAGGGTGATGGGATGGGTTGAATGTATTTTAACTGTAACTGCATTATTCCTGGTTGCAATCAGGGTAGGCTTGAGAATGAAAGGTGGAAGGATTATTGCTGCCTTATTATTATTGGTGGAGCAGAAAATTCATGAGATTAGGAGGCCTTGTATTTTGTCTGCGTTCAAGTACTGCTCCTGTGCTAGGATAATGTCTGGCTTAAGAGAATTTGCTGCTTTTCTGGAGTTGCAGCATAGTTGCCTCGGTTCTTGCCAGGTCGCTGCAGGAGTTTTAGGCCTGCCGTACTGAAGTTAGATGCTCCATTAAAAGGAATTGGTAGGCTTGTTGGAGGAATATTATAGACGCTATTTGTCATGAAAGTAAGAAAGTAGTCTCTCGTTTTTTCGTAAGTCGAAATTGCTTGCTCGTAGCAGAAGCATGAGAGGTTATTCGTTGCATGCCTTGTGTCAAAGGATGCCCCATTTTTGTCATTGTTTTTTGTACAGTTTATTCACTCGTAGTAGTATTTTCTGCGTTGGTTCGATTGGTGTTTGCCACCGCAGGTTCTTCAGAAGGGGTTGTTTTTATACTTCTTTGCCCATGACCGATCTTCTGGCAGGTGGCACATTTCTTCATATGATAGAACTCCCGCATGTTTTACAGGGTCCAATTTATGGATATTCTCTTGATATGTTTTAATGTATGGAAGACCTTGCTGGGTGCTTCCAACACTATGTGATTTTTTTCTTCTTGGCGGCCTCTCATTTTGACCCGGAGCAGAAGACTCATGCCTTCTTCAGAGTATGTCCCGGCAGTCTTTTGTATCTCTTCAATAGTTGCTGCCTCCGGGACATCGTAGATCACAAGGCTTGGATGTCGTTTGCCTGGAGGTCTTGTCGACACATTGTTATTGAGGCTCTCGATTGACTTGATTGACTCTTTGATTGTCCCTACATCCTCCTCTCCATGATATTCGACTGCTATCTCTCTTTTGTATGTTTCCCTGACGAGCTTAATTTTATTTGCCATCTCTTGGGGGAGTTCTTTTCTTAGTATGGCCTCAATATCCTTATTGTTCCCTTCTGCACTGTCATTCGGGACCACGATTAGGGCCTTCTGCTCCTTGTGGCCCTGTTTTGCCGCCTCTAGGTATGACTTGATGGTTTCGGCTCCGGTGTCGTTGGTGGGAGCGTTTTTACTTGGGGCGCTTGGATCTGGAGACAAAGAGTTTTCATTGTATTGAATGCCAATCTCTTTAACGTCCATTGTTCTGTTACTGCTGGAATCTGCAGTTTCCTTGACTGTGGAATTGGAAATGTTTTGGTTGCGCTCTATTGCGTCCACCAGTTTGTTCGCTATTGCTGCCAAATCTTTGTTGAGATGTGCTCGGAAAATCGTTCTTCCTTCTTTGGAAATTGAGATGGTGCCTCCATTAATTATTTCACGGAGGCTTATCAGTAGTTCCTTGGAGGTGGTTTCTTCTATGTTTGGATTGTCCGTTTGGACAATTGTTGACGTTGTTGAATTGACTGAAGAGGCGGAAGTAGTCCTTGATCTGCTTGTAAAAACTGGAAATTCTGGTACGATGTCTTTTGTACTTGTTCTTGAACTGGTTTTGTTGCCATGGTATTCACGGAAGAGTTCAGTAACAATAATAATTAGGAAGAGGTATTTTGAATGAAGAAAAATGCACTAGAGATAGAGCCCGGGTGGAATATTCCCATTCCTTACCATATTTTAAATATGGAGGAAAATCGAACAATTTAATTGGTTAGCTCCGCCCCGCAATCCGCGAAGGAGTGACGTCCCTAAAACGCTAACTTCGCATTTGCTTAGGTTACTATTCGTTCTTTTTGTACTTCGCCATTACCCTGAACTACGATCGTGTGTGTTTAGTAAGTGCTTTTTCTTTCTTCTTCTTAACTCTTGTTAAAGATGGATTTGTCTGAGCATATTCGCATGAATATTACAACTGATAATCTGCCTCCGAATTTTGAAAATGAAATTGTGGAGAGCAAGGAGGACGTTACCATAAGATGCAACATAAAATTCATGAGTGATATAAATGAATGGTAAAAGATTTTGGCAATAGAACAAATACGAATTGGAACAGCGCAAAGTCATGCCCTGCAGGAGAAAGGTTTGTTAGCTGGTAAGTTTTGTTTCCAAATTTATCTTAACTTTTCCCTTTTAAATAGGGGATCTATTTTAGCTCTCACTAAATAGGATTTATTGACATTATTACAAGAAAAAGTTTGTGTCATCACAGCTCATTTGGTAAGGTGCCTTCTATAAAGAATAAGAAAGGAAATTCAAAGAATACTGATGCCTTGCTTCAATGAAAGTGAAAATCAACTTAGATAGGCCCCAGCCTAGATACTGCCCGTACTAGAATAACAGACAAGTTAATTGGAGTAAGTTAATTTTCAATTATCGTCAAAATTTTCCAGTCGTTTTCAGAAAACATCATCGTTAAACTTGAAGTTTAATTTTAATTTGCATTATTAAAACTATTGTAGATTTCATTGTATATATCTTCTTTGAAATGGAACTCTCCCTCTCTTTCTTTAACATTGTTTCCAAAATTCAAAAATGTAGTGAAATTATTGTTATTTTTTAAAAATAAAAATTTTTAACTTCATATATATGTTTGAAAAATTAGTGTCTCTAGAAATGTATCAGTCAAAACATGTATAAATAAACCCTTTGCTATGTATAGTATTTAAATTAAAATGAAGTAGTTAGCTTAGACTTTGATAATGAAAAGATTAGAGTTTGTGTTCATTCTCACTTCATATTCAGTAAATGTTTTATTTAAGCAATCATTTATTTTTGTAAGAATATAGTTTTGGTTATCTTATTTATAAATCCATTTTATACATTTGCATTTAAATCATGCTTCATTTATTTGACAGAAGTGTGATAAATAAAGAGCTAAACTGTGCATCTTTTCAAAGAGGATTGGTTGGAGTAGTTACTATTACTCCATTTCATAAACACAGTCTTATGACACCTGAAAGTTTGAGATATCTGCCAGCAGAAGACTGTAGGGAACAGTTCGAAGGTTATTTCAGTGATGGGAAGGGTCCTGCAGAATCGGCCAAATACCACAAAGGAGTTCTGGAAATGAATGCTGACTTCCATCCAATTGCTTTGGCAAATAGTAGAATTAACCCTACTCAAATGACAATTGAATACTGGTATGAAAAATGGAGGCTTCTTAATATTGGACCTCGAAATGGGCATGGTATGATTGAAGTAAGTTATAAAATCTGAACTTTTTCAAACCTAAGTAGGATATTATTTAAACAGTCTCCAGAATAGAAGAATATGCTTCATCACTTCATAAGATCAGTTTTTTTTAATATAATTTCTGTATTCCATACCTGTATATTTCGTCATGAATTAAGATATTTGTGATTTATATATATTCATCAATATTTATAATATATAGTTCAGAATGTGGGGTTAAAAGAGGTCAATGTTATAACATGGCAGTTACAGGATATTAATCTTTATTATAAATGTGGATGGGTTTGTATAGGATTTAATATTAGGAGTGAATAAATGTAAGGATTATTAAGTAAATATTTTATCTATTTTATGTTTATCTAAACTGAACAGTTTTATTTACCCTGTTGAAGGAAATATCTAGTGAAAATAAGTTTCTCTTTTTAAGTAATATATATGTATAATATGGTTCACAACCTTTTAAATAGGCCAAATATTATCAGTGAACATGGTAATCACAGAAAGGTGATTATGACATTTTATCTAACTCACAGTTTACATATGTCTCTGGATAAAACATTAAGACTTTCTGAATCTCCTGTTTTCGGGTGAAGGTAAAACTTTCGAAATTTTTTATCAGAGCTTCTGGTTTCACAGCCATTAATAAGAGACTTTCTAATTGCATTTGTTCATTTTATATTACACAAAAAATCATATTTCAAGACAGGAAATCATTTTTGTGGATTCTACGAGTTTCTGTGATGCAGAGAGTCATTCTGTGACAATTATGTTGACACCTTGTGCATCAGGAGCAGTACCTGTAGGGATATTTATCACAAAGGGACAGAGCGAGTGTTCTTACAAACAGGGCTTTCGCTGAATTTTAAATATCCTCAAAGAGTCTGCATTCTGTAATAAAAGGGGGTCCTGCAACATTAATTACAGACGATTCAGATGCTGAAATTTTGGCTCTGAAGAAAACATGGCCCCAGAGTCAACATTTCCTTTGCATTTTCGCAGGCTGTGTGGATTTGGGTTTGGGATTCTAAATATGGGATCGCAAATAATGACAGGAGGCAATTGATGTCTCATTTCCAACAAATCATGTATGTCGCGACACCAACCTTTGCCGAACTAGCATATCTGAATGCAGTAGAATATGTTGGATCATATATTACAACTTATCCATTGTAGAATGAGTATCTGACCAAAAATTGGAATCGGAAGGAACTGTGGTGTTTAGCCTTTCGAGACGAGCATAACACCACCAGGACATAACACCAATAACTTTTCAGAAGTAGCCATACGAATCTTCAAAGATGAAGTCCTATCACGGGTAAAGGCATACAATGTGTTACCTTGATCGATTTCGGTGCGACAACTCTGGAAAATTATTACAGAAGAAGGTTGCAGGAGTTTGCAAATTCCAGAAATGCTGGGCCAAGGCTTTTACTTGATAAAATGAGAAAAAGAGCAATAGATTCAGCAAACCCTATCAAGCAGGAGCATGTAAAAAATGAATTTAATGAATGCCAATTTTCTGTGTTATGTGGCAATGAAATGCATTGTGTTGATGTTTTAAGCGCCTGCTGTTCTTGCTCAGCTGGTAGGTTAGGCAAGTTATGTAAACACCAGTTTGCTATTTATTATTACCACAATGTTTGTGGTAAAAACTTCCCTCCATTTCACGCTAAGGAAAATCACCACATGGCTTACTTGGCACTTGGGCAGGAAGATCCTCAAATAGATTTTTATCAACCGTTTCGTTTAGATTCCTGTGAAATTTCAAACATCGATAGGAAGGATGAATCTATTGATGAAATTTCCCCTTCCACTTTTGAGTCACTTCTTACCACAGTAAGTCACTCTTCGGAAAGTAACTTAAGCATTCAAATTGAGAAAAACTCTCATAAAAAAGAGCTACAGGAAAAATTGTTTAGATTAATTGGTGATGGTTTGAAAAATTTTATTCTTCAGAACAAGGTAAGAAACTTATTGCTACTTGTGTGATTTTTTAACTAATATTTATTATTAAGTAACAGAAGATTTAAAAATGCTTCTATAATCTAAACTGTATACAAATTAGAAAACTATTTAATTATATAATTTACATGGCAAGATTATACGAGTTTAAGCTAATATATATGACCACTTAAAATTCATAAGAGGGTTAAATAGACATTTGCATTTCTATCTTTCCCGTTTGTTGCATTTCAAATGTGCTGAATTCTCGTAGCAATAACAATAAAATGACATGCAGTATATATTTTAATAATCAAAGGGAAAAAGTTCCAAAAAGGCAATTATAATATAATCACAAGTTACATAAATGTGTAAGATAGAGTGGCATCATCGCGGCATCTGGCAACATCCTGAATTGTGATTTCATGCAGATCGGATCCGCCCTCTTTGTGATGTCACCCATCGACCAATAGCGACGAGCCTGTTGTAGTATTTAAAGACTGACTGCTGCTGTTCACTCTCTGCTCTTCCTTGTTCGTATCATTTGATTAGCTAGCTGTATAATGATTTAGTATTTTAATTTAATTGTTGTTTCATTAAATTTGTTATTTTATTAACAAGTAGCCTTGCTTGACTTCGTCACCAGTTACGCACAATGGAATACTTCTGATTTATGTGAATACAGATATGATAGATCCAGAAGCCGAGTAGGGTAGTATCGTACAGGTTAACATGTGGCACTTGAGTATCAATAGTTCTATGTACTGACTACCTTGTCAACTATATAAATCTCGTCTCTATCAGTCCTGTGAAGTTAACTTGACCTAGACGTAGGGCCTAGAAGTTACACTGGTGACCCGGAGAATTATATTGTGAGGTACATTGGTGACCTGAATGTCTTCATCGTCTTCTCAACTTTATGAACACTGGATGACATCCGAAGTATTGCAGTTGTTACTCGTTTCGATCATTTCTGTTCTACAATGTTCTGCGTTCGCTGTGGCTAAACGATACAATGCCTTCAACTTTGAAGTTTGTTAACACCTTTTTTATCACCGTTTCCTGATTTTGGGTAAGTAAAGTCTTGTGTTTGTTTCCCTCGCCGATTCCCTGTCGAGCAGTGATTGCATGTTCTTGATCGGTTAATTATCTAAAGAAAGGATAATTTTAAAATTTTCATTTGTCATTGTAATTGTCTTGCATTATGCTTGAAACTAAGCCGGAAGTCTAGCCCAGAGTTGAGCAAGATTCTCAACTTTCGAGAATTGCATTCAAGGCTCCAGTGTTTTGGGAAAATGACCCGGAGCATTGGTTCTTTCAGGTGGAATCACAATTTGTGATTGCTGGTATTTCCAATGACTCGACCAAATTTCTTGCGGTTGTTGCTGCTTTAAATTCATACGTATTATCATGTGTTAGAGACACTGTTAGAAATCCGCCTCTTGAGAACGCATATATTGCACTTAGAGATAGGGTTTTGCAACAGTTCGCATAGTCAAGTTCTGCACGTTTAAACTGGTTATTAAAGGACTTGCAACTTGGTGATAAACGCCCTTCACATTTACTAAGTGAAATGCAAAATCTTGCTCCAGCCAAAATGAAGGATGACATTTTGCAAACATTGTGGCTACAGCGTTTACTAGCTAACCTACAACAAATTTTGTCAGTCTGTAAAGCTTCATTGGATGAGTTTGCACAGATTGCGGATAAAATATATGAGGTGTCTGGATGCAATTTGACTGTTGCACGTGGTGAATCTAAACCGGATCAAGTCGAGTTGGATGCTATTAAAGCGGAATTGGCAGATTTGAAAAACATGGTTAAGAAATCGTCTGTTTCTCAATATTCACACGCCGAATTAAACCTCGAAGGCGATCTCTAACACCTTCAAGACGCACTGCCGACAAAAATGTAGAGTCTAAACGCTTATGTTGGTACCATCACCGTTTCGATGACAAAGCATCCAAATGCGTGAAACGTTGCGCTTATTCTTTAAACTAAAAGGTGTATCTGTTTCTTCGGCGGCAGATAGATGTAGACCTAATAGCCGATTATTTATAACAGACTTGATAACAAGGAATAAATTTTTAGTTGATGATGGTGCAGCGGTTTGCTGTTACCCTAAAAAAATTAACCAATTTTAAAGTTAAACAAGATCTGGAACTTTATGCAGCTAATGGTTCTCGTATATCAACCTATGGCACCATTAAACTAGAGCTAGACTTTGGTCTAAGACGTAGTTTCATTTGGTCATTTTTGGTAGCTGATGTTTCAGACCCAATTATAGGTTTAGTTTAGTTTAGTTATATTAACGTCCCGTTTAGAAGCAACACGAGGGCTATTTTGGGACGGACCTCGTAATTTTGAACCTCGGTCAGATGACGAGGACGACACCTGAGCTGGCACCCCCCTCTCCAAACTTCCACGCCACACCAACGGGAGGACATTTGACCACTACGTATGATTTAGCGTGCAGCAGGCCCCATACACGGCGGATCTTCAGTGGAATCGGGTCTCGAACCTGGAACCCTCCGGCCCCAAAGCCGAGACCTTACCACTAGGCCACCGCGGCCTCCCCAATTATAGGAGCTGATTTTCTAGAGCGCTTTGAACTTCTTATTGATGTTAGGAATAGGAGACTCCTTGATTTTCGCACTTCCCTGTTCGTTAAAGGAATGGTTAAGCGAACAAAATCTCTAGGTTTGACATTAGTTTCAAATAATTCCCCTTTCCATTCAATATTATTGAAATATCCAAACTTGTTTTCAACAAATTTAGACCCGAATAAAAATAAAAGCACAGTTACACATTGCATTGAAACAAAAGGTCTTCCAGTTCATGCTAGAGCGCGACGTTTGAACCCCGAAAAATTAACCTTTTCAAAACAAGAATTTAATGCTTTGATGCGGCATGGAATAATACGTCCTTCAAAAAGTTCTTATTCCAGCCCAATTCATTTTGTTGAAAAAAGCAATGATTCATGGTGTATCTCTGGTGATTTTCGACGTCTAAATTCGGTTACAACCCCAGATCGTTACCCATTACCACACATTCATGACTTTATCAATGGTTTAAGAGGTAAAACGGTTTTTTCTAAAATCGATCTCGTGAAAGCCTACCACCAAATACCCATGAACCCTCTGGATATTCATAAGACGGCAGTAATTACACCGATAGGTCTTTTTGAGTACGTTTTCATGACTTTTGGTCTTCGCAATGCAGCTCAAACCATGCAGAGGTACATAGACAGTATCATCAGAGACATTCCCAGTTGCTATGCATATGTGGATGATCTGTTAATCCCCTCGGTAGATCAAGAGAGTCACAAGAGTGATCTTCATTCCGTCTTTAGCAAACTTAGCTAGCATGGCGTAGTGGTAAATCCTCAAAAGTGTGTTTTTGGTCAATCAGAAATTAAATTTTTAGGTTTTCTGGTTTTTTCAAAGGGCATTCATTTCCCCGCTCCCTGAAAAAGTTCAGTTTTTAAAAGAATTTCCTTTACCTAAAACTGTGCAGGAGTTGCGAAGATTTTTGGCCACTTTGAATTTTTACCATCGTTTTTTAAAAGATGCAGCTAAAGAACAAGCGTGTTTGCATAGCCTTGTTAAAATAGGGTTAAGAATGACAACACCCCTATTGCATGGACGGAAGACGCACAATCTGCTTTTGAGTCGTGCAAGAGATTAATCGCTAATGCAACAGCATTATCATTTCTTGCTGCAGACGCTCGTTTGTCATTGATGACTGATGCTTCAGATTTCCCTGCAGGCGCTGTGCTTCAACAGCATATAGAATCTAAAGTTGAACCTCTTGGTTTCTTTTCTATGAAGCTGTCCGCTACAGAGAATAAATATAGTACTTTTGAAAGTGAATTGTTGTCTATTTACTTGTCTGTTAAACATTTTCGCTACATGCTTAAGGGTCGTGAAGTTGTTATTTATACTAATCACAAACCACTCGTATTTGCATTCACGCGAAAACACGACAACAGTACTACTCGTCAAATCAGGTACCTTGAACTTATCAGCCAATTCACAACTAACATACTTTACGCTGCAGGTCGTGATAATGTTGTAGCTGACACATTTTCTAGAATTTCACAAATTAACTTGTTAAATTTGAATGATTTTAGTGGTTTGGCGGAAGATCAATTTTCGGATCCCGAACTGCAGTCATTGATGGATTCTGGACCGGTTTGGAACTCAGACCCATGTACTTTGCTTCATCCGAAAAACCACTTTATTGTGATGTGTCCACCGGCACTGTACGTCCGTATGGCACGAAATCCTTTCGTCGACAAATTTTCAATCAAATTCATAATTTATCGCATCCTGGTGGCAAAGCTACACAAACGCCCGTTGCAGCCAGATTCGTGTGGAAGAACATGAACAGGGATTGTGCTTTATGGTTTCGGAATTGCATTCAGTGCTAGAAATCTAAGGTCGCACGTCACACCAAGTCAGCTGTTGGACACTTTCCTTTACCATCAGCACGTTTTTCGCATGTGCATATTGATGTAGTTGGACTGCTCAGTCCAGTTAGAGTAATGACCTACTTATTAACTTGTGTTGATAGATTTACAAGATAGCCTTAGGCATTTCCTATCCCGGATCAATCTGCGGATACTATTGCATGCACTTTTTTGTTAGGATGGATTTCTAGATTTGGAGTACAGAGAAGGTTACTTCTGATCGTGGTACTAATTTCCAAAGTAATCTCTTTTCTTCTCTTTCAAAGTTTTAGGTGTGGAGCCTTGGTTTTTTGCTGCCTTGGAGTTTTAGGTGTGGAGTTCTTGCCTTCCGAGAAGCCTTAAATTTTGCCCTACATTTTGAAAATAGCGACATCTATATTTTGACGGACAGCAAGAGTTCAATTCAATACTTAAAAAATTGGCCGGAAATTCGAGAAAAAACCGGTCAAGAGGTTATTTCCAAAATTGCTGCACTTTCGCAGAAAAGTAGAGTTTGCTTCGAATGGATTACATCCCATGTTGGAGTATTTGGCAATGAGTGCTTGCGAAAGAGGGAAGTGCTCTTCCTTCTTCAACCTCTAATGAACTCTTCACGTCCGAAATATATTCTATTCACAAGGCTAAAGCAAATCCTGCTGGGAAAATTCCCCCCCACATGATTGGCATGCCGGGAACCGTCCCGGTCTGTCTCTACAGTCCGTAGGCACAAGATCCGCTCAGACTACATTGGCCAGGTTGCGTAGTGGACACATTAAAAGCTTAAAATTCATCGATAAGGAAAAGACTTTTTCTTCTTGCCCTTGTTCCTGTCCTGCTTCTCCTGCCCATATCATTGACTGCATTGGCGCCTCTGCGAGGCAGCTGTGGAGTGGGGAGGGCAAAGGACTTGTGGAGTTGTTAGAGCGTCATGGTGTCATGGACCTGGTCTAATCTTGAGCCAGGGGGACATGAAACAGCAACAGGTGTATAGCAGACTCGAACCACCACGTACCACCCCCAAAGTAACGGAGCAGTCGAGAGGTTTCACAGGCATCTGAAGAGTGCATTAATGGCGCATCTCCCTGAGAACTGGCTGGACGCTTTTCCATTGGTCTTGCTTGGCATAAGATCTAGTTTTAAACCGTACTTGGCCACAACTTCGGCAGAGTTGGTATATGGAACCACCTTGAAATTGCCAGGAGAGTTTTCTTCGTACACCCCTATGAAAACATCATCATTCTTACAGATATACCGGCATCATGTCCGTTCATTTAGACCAGTTCCCACCAGGCATCATTGTTCAGGTGCATTTTTCGTCAGTGATGATCTAATTAAAGCATCACATATATTTTTGAGAATCGACCGGGTGCGAAAGTCCTTGGAACCTCCGTATGCTGGTCCCTACAAGGTCCTTTCAAGAACAGAGAAAGTCTTTACTGTGGAGATCAACGGTAAACCGACAACAGTGTCCATCGACAGGCTGAAAGCAGCGCATCTTTTTCTGGATGATTTTCCTTCAAGGTCGTCGCCTCCAGTTCCTGCATGTAAAGCAAAGATGTCTGTCTGGATGATTTTCCTTCAAGGTCGTCGCCTCCAGTTCCTGCATGTAAAGCAAAGATGTCTGATGTCGTCACTCGAAGTGGAAGACGTTCCCGTAGAGTTGTACATTTTCAGGCTTCACCGTTTTCGTGACTGAAGGGGGAGTACCTGTGGCATCATCGCGGCATCTGGCAACATCCTGAATTGTGATTTCATGCAGATCGGATCCGCCCTCTTTGTGATGTCACCCATCGACCAATAGCGACGAGCTTGTTGTAGTATTTAAGGACTGTATGCTGCTGTTCACTCTCTGCTCTTCCTTGTTTGTATCATTTCATTAGCTAGCTGTATAATGATTTAGTATTTTAATTTAGTTGTTGTTTCATTAAATTTGTTATTTTATTAACGAGTAGCCTTGCTTGACTTCGTCACCAGTTACGCACAATGGAATACTTCTGATTTATGTGAATACAGATATGATAGATACAGAAGCCGAGTAGGGTAGTATCGTACAGGTTAACATGTGGCACTTGAGTATCAATAGTTTTATGTACTGACTACCTCGGCAACTGTATAAATCTCGTCTCTATCAGTCCTGTGAAGTTAACTTGACCTAGACGTAGGCCCTAGAAGTTACAATAGAAATAATAAATTGAATAAATTATCAGCAGTCATAAACAGTCAAGCATTTCATCTATTATGTGTATAGTATACTTACCACATTTTATAAAATTGTTTTAAGACAATGATAAGAGGGTAATAATAAGAATACCAAAATAATCAACAGATTATGATACTTGAATAATATCTGCACTGTAAAATCTTGCAGAATGAATTTTTTAAAAAAGTTTCATGATAGAGAAATTAGAAGGGAAACTCATTGAAAATATTTCGAATGCATGTTATCCCAGCTAAAGTGTGGAATTTCTACTTTTGAATGTTAGTAATTGGATATATTTTTCAAAATATTTTTTCTTTTTAAATTTCAATAGTTACTGTTATAGGATATTGAAAAATTAAAGATATAAAAATGATATATGAATTGTAAGTATTTAATCAGATATTCTGTAACAATGAATTTTCAAATTAGAAAAAAAAAGAAATTAAAACATGTATTTTTATCACAACAAAAGTAATCTTAATTTATGAGTGATTTTCAACAATTTTGTTTTCTTCTCTATAGCTTCGGAAAAGGCAGTAAAAATCCTGTAAAAATAACATCTGAAGGACAGTGCGAAACCATGTTGGCAACTCTGGGCATTAATGTGCCTCTAAAGAAGAAAGCTGGAGTTGGTATAAGGGAGAATTCTACTTCAATTGCCCGAAGATCAATAGGAGTCACGAGAGGCAGAAAACGGGTGGCAAGTAGTCGCCCATCTAATGGATCTCAAATTTCCAAAAAGGAAGAATAATTTGTCAGAAAATGTCAGATTAAACCAGCTAATTTCTAAAAAACATGGAAACATTTTTTTTAAACATTGAAGGGATTTGCTGAGGGTGTTCATTTTTATTTATGTGAATTGTAGAATGTAAAAAATGTAAATTAGTCACAATATTTATTTATAAATTTCCTCTGCTTTTAACATAAAATTTCATATGAAAAAATGTATTGCATTTTAAGGTTATGTCAAGTGCATTGCTCAACTATCGAAGTTGCAAGATATACTTCTGGAATTAATTATTGCATAGAAAAGCATTTTTCCTTAATTTTTATTTCTTGCATTATATAATGTACTAACTGGTTAAATATTTTATATATATTTGAAAATATTGCTTTTTGTCATCTATTTAAAACTTGTATCAAATTTGCATGTTCATATTGTTTTTATTTTTTATGTGTATTATTTTAAAAAGTGTAAAATAGTCGAAATATTTATTTACAGATTTTCTGCGCTTGCAATGTAAAACACCATATGAAAAGATGTATTGCTGTTTTCAGGTATTGTCAAGTAGTGAAAAGTGTATTGAGCTACTATCCAAGTTGCTAGAAATTTTTCTAGAATTCATTTTTGGATAGAATAGCCTTTTTTCTTAATATTTATTTCTAGCGCTATATATCTCACTGACAGATTCAGTATTGTGCATAAATTTGAAAAGATTGTTTTTCATCAAATATTCAAAAATTGTATCAAATTTGTATGATTATATTCGGGAAATGTTTTCTTCGCATCTTAGAAATTCTGAAAAGCTCTGATAATTATCATTATTATGTCTTTAAAAGGAGGACAGTAAATAAATATTTTTCTTTAAATCTAGAAAATACTGTGTGAATCTACTAAATTGTGTGAAAATTATGTTTGTTATAAAATTGCTGTGCATAAATACTTTTTTTAAATCTTAAAAATTGCTAAAAACTAAATCATCTACTGCATTTGTACAATAAGAAATAATGAAAAACAAATAATTTTTCTTTGATTTAATGTTTCTGTTTTTCTAATATCTACTTGCTTGACTGAAGTATTACCGATTTTCTATTCACTTTAGCTTTAATTGATACTACATACAGAAATGTAATTTTTTGCATCATTCATCTGAAATTCAATAAATGAAAGGTTACTGATATTAAATTATAGCATTCGTTTAGTTTCGTAACATCTTTCGCAAAATTGATTTTTCTGTTTGGAAATGGGAGTAAGAATTTTGTAGTGTGATTATTTGTGCTTGCCATTTATAAACAAAATAAGCATATCAAAGGCTTTCATAATACTCTATTACTTATTAAAATATTTATTTGCATAAGAATTCAACTGAAATTTGATGATTATGGCCATTCTGCAGCTGGAAATTAATATAACTTTCAGAACAATGTCCAATTTAAAATGAGAATAGTTAAAAGTAACTAAATCCTCAGATCCTTACGCCTATTACAAGTAATAAGATATCATTGTTATTTTAGATTTCTATTCTTCAAATTTTCTTGAATCCCCCACCCCATTTTTTGTTGCTTGCATATTCTATTTATTAATTTTAAATTTTAGTTATAATACTATTCAATTACTTTATTGATAAATGAAGAACATGGTAAAAAGAGTTAAGCTTCCAGATAGTTTACTATTATTTAACTGGTTGAAATGCACCTATATTTGAATGCTGATATGAGCAAAGATTCATAAAGGCATGGGTTATTTAATGTTGAATTTCAACGTTACGCTGTGTAATGACTCGCATATTAGCATTGCTACTATTTTTTCAATTATTGTTTTAATTTAATTTGAAAACTTTTTATTCACATTTTTTCTCGTAAAGGGAACGTTTAGTAATAAAGAAATTCAATTAATGTTTTAAAAATTAATTTTTTCAGTTGTCTCCATTATTTCATGCACTCAGGTATATCTTTAAACAACTTTCAGACTTTCATGATTAAAAAAACTCTGCAGTGTAGGGTTAAATTGATGGCATTACAACAACCCAAGTGTGCTGACTAATTATATATATAAATGGAGGAAGAAATGAATGGAGAATTTGAAAAAGAATGAAAAATTTGAGTACAAGAACTTAAGACTATTAATTTCACCTGGTAATAAAAATAATTGGCAAATATATGTTTGAAAAAGATGAAATTGGGCTTGACTTAATCTGCCAAAGAACTTGCTTAACTTATCGTTTCATTTCCTTCAAATTGAAAGTACAAATTTCAATGCACAGTGAAATATGATAGTTGTTTTACTAATTTATAATTATTTACTCACTCAGATATATACTTAAACATGTTCCCTACATAAAAGTTCTTTTTTTTATTGTCATGCAAGATACTTTCATATTAAGACATGTTCATATTTATATTAAAGTAAACATTATTGCTTCAATTCTTCATTACAATTCTAAATACTTGTGTTTGAAGCTTAAGTTTGTTCGTTCACCAGTAGTGTTAACATATAAAACTCTACTCGTGAAATATGTTTAATATTATCGAGTTCAAAGACAACAACAAAACAACTATAGTCCTTACTAACGTAATTGTGAATTTTCAATTTTCCTGAATACAGCTCCCTGCTTCCACCAACTTTTTCAAATGAAATGTATTTGCTCTATGTAATACTCATTTTATAATAAGTGATCTTAAAGTAAAGAAATTATTATGCATTAAGTTTCTAAACACTTCTGTTTTAAACTTGTTTCAACACTAAATTCAAATGTCTTTTGAATAATCATTGTTATCTTCGCCCATGCTTTTAATATATAAAAATGGACTCTTCAAATGTAATGCACCACCTTCTTTTTGTGGTTTCTGTTAATAGGTTATTATATTATTTAATACGAAGTCTGTTACGAAACGACCATAGTCATTATTAATGAATGCATGAAATTTCAAACTTTTTGTCACTTATACAGATACTGGTGTCCATCACTTGTTCCAAGTGTTCTAAACAGTTCTGTTTCAAACTTCTCTTAAGAATCAATTATAACAATTAATTTTGTCATAGACCACATTCTCGAAAGAAAATCTCAATGTAAAGCCTGCTTCAGATAGTATTCCAGATAACCAGGCATTCTTTTTCCCATGCTTCAGAAAGAAACCCAATGATAGCAAAGAAAAAAATTTAAATATGTCTTTTAATAGGATTTCTGTATTTTTAATTTCTATATGTAGTTAAATCAAATATTTATCTTCTTTGTTCTGTTAAAAAACTATCCTTTTGATTTACGATAAATATTTCTTGATTTATGTTTCAGTTTCTAAAAATTAAATTAAGATTTTTCTATTTAAAAAATTCTCCAAAAATATGCCATGATAAAAGAATATTGTAAGAATGGACATTTAATTTTAATTTGAAACTCATATATGATGCGATGTTTGATAATCATAGTTTAAGCATTTAGTGCAAATAATTAAAAAATAAGGCAAATAACAAAATGACATAAACACCTGTTTTTAACCCTCTGACTCCTAGCGGCCCTCAAAATCTTACTACCTTTGTATACGGAGGTTTTGTTGACATATGGATTCGTGAAATGGACTCGTCCGCCTTCTCCCTTTTTCTCCTCACAGTTGGTGGTCGAAAGCGCACTGGAGCGTGACCCAGGGGTAGATTCTGGGGTCCCTAGTTGAATGATACAGTCCTCGATGGAGAACATAATGGGATTTTTTCAATTGTTACCCCGATAGTAGGGGTTTATAATATTTTTGTTTTTAATTTAATTTTGCTCAATATATTCAAACAATTTATTTAATTATAAAATAATATGTAGCACCGTAGTCAGGGAATGAAATTTGTCATGGCTATTTATATTCCTTTTACTAGCTATTTGATAAACTTTTGGATTATAATTCTTCACAATTCTTTTTCACAAAAATGGTATCCCTTTTAAGAGAGATAAATTAACCTGTTGCATCCTAAACTGGTAACCTTCAGAAATGACTAAGAATAAAAAGGGAATATTTAGAACATCACCTTCGGAATTCAGTTGTGTCCTGTTCAATCCACGCTGAACAAGAGAAAATAAGCTCCTTTACAAAGCAAGGCTCCCAATTCTATAGCAAAATCTCTCGGACACATGTTCCAGTAATTTTACCACTCTTTACTAGATAAATGATTCTGAAATAAACTGTAAAGGCCAGATGTAGCGTTTTCTTTCCTTGGTCATTTTTAACGCTAATTATAGTGACATTCGGTGATTGATTTGATGGTACATTTTGTAATGACAATGCAACAGGTTAACAGACTTCTTTTCACATAGAGAGACATATGTTTCTGTAAGAAAAACACACGCTTCTTTCTTAGACTAGGGAAGAAATATAAACAATTTTAAGGGAATTTATTTTTGAGGAAAGCGCAAATGTTTGTATGAAATAAAATAAAATTGCGAACGTCTATATTTCCTTTGTACGAAAAAAGATAAACTAGAAAATTGAAAGTATTGTAAGTGATTTATATATAAGAGAATAACATAGATGGAATTTAGTAAATGGATTTAATTAACAAAACTGATACACCATTCATTATATCTCACGATAGTTGATTCAAGATTAAAGTCTTTGTGATTAATTGAATTTCAACTAGTATTTTTAATACCTAATTTATAAGAAAATGATTTTTTATTAAATAAAAAGAATATAAAATAAAGTAACTTATCAACAATATAAGCAGCAAACTCAGAAAGTAGTAAATCTACTGTGTTAGATTCGGTGGGTTTTACCATATTTTAAAATTGTTTGAGGTAAAATATTTTAGTCGAAGCTATTTTTATTTTTTCTAAATGTTTATTTGGCCGGTAAAAATTCAGTCAAGTTTTTGATTTTTTTCATGAATTTTAATTTTTGAGATTGGCTAAAATTTAATGAATTGACTAAACAATGCTTCCGACAATTTCCAGTTTTCCAAATCCTAAATCAGTTTGGAAAGCTTTTAGAGTGAATGTGTTTTAATTATTGGTCCCTCAAATGTCTCGTATAAAAACATCAATCCTTACCTTTTTCTAAAAAATGAAGTTAAATCACTGATATATGATTTTATAATATGACTCCTTATCGCTTAGAAATAATATTTAGTGTCTTCATTTAACACGTTATTGACCAAACCATTTACAGCATTGTTTTAAGAAAAAACAAATTTAATAAAAACAATTTTTAAATGTACACTTTTCTTTAGTTGTATATAAAGGTAAAAGCATTCTATTTTAATTATTCCTTACTGATTGATCTTTTTTAATTCATTATTATAAATATTATGTAATCTTGAAATAATTTTTAACACAAATTTGCAATTATGAAACACCTCTTGTAAGGAATTGAAATTTAGTTCAGTTAATCGATTAATTTATAATTAACTTATAAAAATATAAAAACTGTTGTATTGTAATCGAGAAGAAAAATTACAAGAAATTTTAAAAATCAAATACATCACTAATAAAATTTAGCACAGCTTGCGAGTGTTTTGTTTTTGTTTGTTTATATTTAAAATCTTGAATCCTTCAATTAAGCCCAGTGAATCAAAAAATTACATATTCATGAGTAAATCATTTTAATTATATTTTCTGGAGTAGAAGTTAACCCGTTTTAAAGGAATCATTGTTAATCTATTAACGTACAAAATGATATCTGTCTTCATTACAAGAAATTCGAAAAAAAATTTACTCTAATAAATGAATTTCTAAGAAATTTAAATTTTTAAACTGTATTCTTAACTTTAATATTTTTTCATTCAAATAAACACAAATTTAGTAAAAAATATAACAGGTTAAAATTATTTCAGAATCTTATTTTGAAAGTTCAGCGTGTAATTCTTTCTGAAAACATTTGAAGCTTCCCGCAGGCGAAATCAATTCATCACTGTCAGCCATGAATAGCAGACGTTTCCCCACCCCGAGGAAACCCTTGTGGGAACTTCGCTTTACTACCCAAACCCCTATTTTGACCCTTGCCCGCCCGAAAATCCGCCTGGCTCGTTTAGAACCTACCAAGCCGGCTGGGGCGGGTGTCGTAGTGAGAGTGTTAATGTAAATGAAACACATAATTTATTTTCCAAGCTATTATGTATTTTAATTTTATCATGTAATTAATAAAGATACATTAACAATGGATTTTCACCTGACAATTTGCATTATTTTATATATATGTCATTGAAGCAATGAAGAAGTGCAGAAGGATGTTAAGAACTTCCTTCGTTCCCTGGGGCACCGATTTTTACAAAAAGGGTTTCTTGAAATTTATTTGTATGTATGCAAATGTATCAATGTAGGTTACAAATATCTGGAAAGTTAGTCAAAAGCTTGTATTTTGTTATGGAATTTTTTATAATAAAACTTATTTTCGGAACAACCCTCGTACTTCCTGAAAATTAAGGATGCCACAGGATCCAGAACCCACAATCACCTATGGTTTGGGGAATTATAATGCTATCTGCATTGAGAGTTTCTTTTAAGAAGAAGGCTGGGGTAGGATTTTCTTCCAACTGATTGTGTCGGAATTTGGAATCGTATTCCGTATAAGTTCGGTTTAATATATGTCAGCATGGTTTGAAATTGTATTATGTTTCAAGCGTTAATCATGAAATACAATTTATGTTATATAAGATTTATTTCAATGCATTAATGTTTTAATCGAATTGTTAAGTAAAATAGATTTTGTGGTCTCATTTGTTTCATTACCACATTCAAGCATAGGAAATTTGAGAAGCCCGGGGCAAGGTGAAATAAAACCCAAAGGATAAAACAGTCCTGCTGATCGTGATAGAAATATTGTTTTGGTAATTTCCCTCTCAAAGTTAACGTTAATTTTAAAAATAAAACTGTCAGTATAAGAGTCCCAAATAAATCCAAGAGTTTTAGAACAGTTTTCGGGATTAATTTCCACATTCGATTCATTACCCCCTAGATTTTCAGAAAAATTATTTAATACATCTTGAGAGTTATAGCGTCACAGTATTAGGTGGAATCCCCTAGCATCTAAAGTTTCTGACAATTTTTGAATTAACGCGATTGCTTCGTTATTAGATGTTGCACCAGCCATTAAATCATCCATATAAAAAGAATTTTGAATTGAGCTCGATATTTCAGGATTTTTTATTTGAGAATCCAAGGCTATTTGGTGTAAACATCTAGTAGCCAAAAATGGAGCGGATGAAGTACCATAAGTTATAGTAGAAAGTTTATATTCCTTAATAACAGAATCGGATGAATTTCTCCGCACTATTTTTTGTAAATTTTGATCTTCTGGATCAACTAAAACTTGTCTATACATTTGCTTTATGTCTGCAGTGAAAGTTATTTTATTCACTCGAAATCTGACAATAATAGTAAAAATATCTGGCTGTAAAACTTGTCCTATCCCTAAAACTGAGTTCAATGAATTAGAGTTAGGAGGCTTGCACGACCCATCAAATACAACTCGAAGTTTAGCTGTAATGTTGTCTTTCTTTTTCACAGCATGATGAGGAAGAAAATACTTTATTTTAGAAGAATCCAAATCTTTATTAAGCGACAACATATGCCCTACTTCTTCTTATTCTTTCATAAGACCTTTGTACTCTTTTTCAAATTCTGAATCAAATTTGAATTTATTTGCCATTGAAAGTAGCCTAGAAACAGCCATCCCCTTTGTATTTCCTAACTGATTAATGTCTCTGTAAACAGCTAACTTAACAACAAATCGACCCTGCTCATTAATTTTGTAAGTCGATTTAAAATGCATTTCACAAAACTCTTCTTCCGAACAAAAAAGTCATTTTAATAGGCAACTCTTCCACTTGCCAAAATTGTTTCAAAATTGAATCAATGTTGTTATCGTTTTCCACGCGAATCAAATGCGATTGCGTACAAGATGAAGAATTTGAACCCTTTCGAATCTGACCTGCTACAACTCAACCAAACATGGTGCTTTGAGCTATCGGTTGCCCTTCAGACCCGATGATCCCTCCATTCCGAAGAGTTGTAAAGAAACAGTCAGATCCTAAAATAATATCACACTCAGATGGCCGTGAAAAATCTTCATCTGACACCTTTCAAATAATCTAAAGCCTTAGTATTCATATTCTCAACCAAAATTTTAGATGTAACTTTATTTAAAATATATGCATTAACTGTCACAAAGTCTTTATTGAACCTTGACCCAACTTTTAATTTAACTGAGCCACGTGTGGTTCCTGCTGGGACTCCGCTTAATCCACTAAGGTCCACTCTATCATTCTTCCTTTTTAATCCTAAAATATTTATAATACTTTCGAACAAAACTAGATTCAGAGCCGCAATCTAACAAGGCTCTAAATAGAAATGAATCGCCTTCATCTTTATACAAAAAAGCCTTTGCCGTAGGAGAAATGATATACATTTCGAATTGTTTATAGAAGTACTGAAATTAATTGGTATTTGAAAGGTAGTAGATTCATTGCATAATATATGCTCGCGCTGACATACACTAGCTTCAGCGGTATGATTTAAGTTTTGCCTACTATTAGGTTTAGGATCTGAAACACATGCATTATTGCTTTTTATATCTTCATGCAACAATGAATTAATCATGCATTTTAGATGATTATTTGGACAATCTTTATATTTATGAGAATTCAAACACAAAAAGCAAAGATAGTTACGTTTTACAAAATTCTTCTGAGCATTTAAATCCATATTTTTAGATTTAATGCACTTAAACAGTTTATGTATTCCTGAACATTTTATGCAATTTTTTTCAGTTTTATTTCCCTGAGTATTTTTACAAGCAACAAAATTAGACTTAGGAGATTATTTAGCATCACATTCATCATAAATCACCAATTCGAGAGATGAACATCTGGTATTTAAAAATTCCAAGAATTCTTTCCAAGTAGTAAATTCTATTTCTGTAGTTTTAACCGACCAAAGCCTTCTGCTTTCAGGATCTATTCTAATAGCTATTGAATTAACCATGCATCTCTGCTAGTTGCTTCTTTCCCTAGAGCTTTTAAACCTCTCAGAACCTCATCAATAGTATCAACTATATTTCTTAAATTCGTTGTATTGGCTTGAGAAATGCTATGTTGATACAAAAATATTTTGATTAATGCATGCACAATTTGCTTCTTTTTATCATACCTGTCCATTAATTTTCCCCATTCTTCTTCATATGAATCATTAGAAAATGGTAGGTGCTTTATCAAAGAAGCGGGTTCATCAGAAAGCAAAGCTTTCAAATATTAAAATTTCTGACTATTACTCAATGAAGTTTGAGATTGTACCGTTGATACAAATAAATCTTTAAAATTCATCCAGTCCTCAAATTTGCCAGAAAATACAGGCATGTTAAGTTTCGGCAATCGAAAAATCGAATTACTTTGCACAACAACCGAAGAATTCTGCCTTTCGACAGTAGTAGAATGCGATACATTAAGCGCATCAATTTTATTCTGAGGTTTCAGCTTTAAGGAAAAATACCTCAAATTCTACGATTTTAGAATCTTCGAAGCTTATTTCTGCATCTAATTTTTCGTATTCTTTAACAAGTTCTTCTAATCTCTGTAAGCTAATCAAAATTTCATTCTTTAACATTAAATCTTCTGCAGTATTTTCTAATCTAGTCAGAGAAGCTTTAACTCTTCCCCTTGCTATTTTAAGCCGAGTTGTACGTTCTTTCGGTTCGTCCTTGTCCATGGCGAAACAGAGAGCAGATTTCAACGCCTTTGCGAAACGAAATCGAAACTAAATAACGGTTAAAATCGCAATTCAAGTTTACTTATTCTAAAGACAGTTCATCAGATGTTCCTCTCTTGAAAGCATTATGCAGTCATACAGATAAATAATATTTACTAAATAAGAATAGCAAAGAATGAAAAGAAACTTATCTGTTTCTCATGCAGACATATCTCGCCGGTGCCTCCAAAATGTGTGTTCAGATGCATGGAATTTTCAATAAGCGCACAGGAATTTCATTTTCCTCTTTATTCTTGACATTACAACACGCCACACACAATAGACGATCACAACAGGACACAACACATATTAACAAAATATAAACATATTTGGATATTTAGCCGTTGACAAAGAGCGAGCTGTGCCTAATTGCACAATGTAGACAAACGTCGCGCTGAAGTACGATACAGCAACAACTGAAACTGACACTGACACTACTTTTGAACTGCATCGCATATATTTAAAAGGTATACACAGCGCCATCTATAGACAGCATTCATTTACATATTTAGTATATGAATAATAATAAATTAAAGATAACGATTAAAAAGTAAGATTACAGATTTTTGACATACATGAACAATCGATCTTAAAGATGAAATAATATGAAAATATATAAAAAAATAATAAAATTTACTTACCAATGAAACCTTATTGGTCCTCCTTTAATGAATTTATCGTTACATCCAAAAGCACAGCAGATTTTGACCATTTTTTTTTAATTACAGCAGTTCTTCAAGAACGGTTCCTGTTGAATAACATTTTGAATGTTCAGTGGAGACGGACCGCCGTAACGAGTCTACCAGTCACGTGATAAAAACCAGTTTTATTAGTTCTATGGGCAAAAATGATATCGTCACTCATGTGGTAGAATTAACAAGTGACTTGCCTTTGGAAACCTTACCGTTATTCTCCTTTGGAGAATTATTCTTTGGAGATTGTTATTCTCCTTTGGAGAATAATATCACAAAATCAGAATTACAGATGGCTATGAAGGTTATTAAAATGAGCTTCTCCGGTTATGCATCTTCCATAAATTTGATATGACAATGGTGGCTTAGTTGTAAGTCCCTGCTTCGGGGCCGGAGGGTTCTAGGTCCGTGTGTATGTAGATCTGCTGCAAGTTAAATCAGACGTAGGGGATAACCTACCCCGACCCAGCCTACCCTACTAGGTTTAGGAGCCAGAGGGGAAGCGAACCGACCACCAGCAGCAAGATGAATCAAGCCCCAGGTTGATATTTTAAAAAAAAATATTTTTAGATTTACACACTAAACCCCGTAACATGGCTGGAAATTAAATACATCTAAATATATTTAGATCTTTTATTACAAGTGCTCACCAAGGGGACAATAATAATAACAACATATGAAGTGAAAATTGTACTTATATACAAATAGACTTAGCATTGGTTTTTGGAAATAAATGTATTGAATTTTGGACTTGAAATTGACTTTTGAAAGGAATTAGGTTGATTTTAAGACTTGATATTGGTTTTTGGAATTTACAGCTTAAGGATTTATTTTGGACTGTTAGATTTTTTGTTATTATATTTCGTTTGGCGTTTTGTTTGAAGTCAGTAGTTTTCCCTTCCCTTTTTCCTAATTTGCCCTTTTCCTGTTCTTCCCTAAGTTGTTGTGATGTAGTTTTCGAGTGGTGAGTTTTAGGATCATGTTTGATGATATGGAGTTAAAATTAGTTTGGTGTAGAAGTAGGAGTAGGCCCTGAGGGATCAGTGTTTACAATTTGGCTGGAATGGGGGGTCGGTGTTGAAGTGATCAATGATTGGCTCAAGTAGGGGGTCGGTGATGATGTTTGGCCCAAGTAGGGGTCGGTGCTGAAGTTTAGTCCAAGTAGGGGTCGGTGAAGCTGTCACAGATAATGATGACTACGGGCACTTGATTGTTTCGATATAGCTTGTCCCTATTGTCAGGTGAGACAGGTTGGAGGTCTCCAACGAGGGCGTCAGGCTTGTGAGAGTAGTTTGTGGCGTAGCGGGTGTTAGATTTCACGTATCCCACCACGAATGCTGCCAGTGTGCTCGCTCACGAAGACAGGGGTGGGTGTCTGTAACTAATGTTCCTATCTCCTATCTAGAGGAGTTGCAACTAACGGAAACATCGGTGAAAGCGACTTCTGGCAGGCCTATGCGTACCATATTTCCGGACAAAGCCTCTCGTCTTCCAGGAACACTCGTCCTTCACGCGGGCGCTAGATGTTAAGGAATAGACTGCGCTTCCCTTTCGAGAATAAAAGGGGTCTCGGGCTAAAGGCACTTGTGCTTTCTGTGGGCCCATCTCCGAACTGACGCGGTATCCTAATAGAGGGTAATATCTCAGTCTTGACTCTGTTTTTTGTGGATTTATTGGATGGGTGTTATCAGTCTGAAGAAAACCGAACTGTAGCGCTGACGTATTTTTCTGAAAGAAAAAGCAGGTCGTAACGGGCTAGAAGTTCACCTCATGTCGGTGGTGCTCTTGCCTGTGTGTCTGAGCCGTTGGAATGTATCCAGTTCGCCATGCCGCTACACGAAACGGAATTCATCATGACCGAGCCTTTCACCACTTTTCCAAACTATCTTGTCTTTTGCTGAAGTTCGGCTGAACTTAACTGTATCCAGCAATGAGATGGAACATTCAGTTGGTGGTTCTTTGCTGACGAGTGTTGAAATGGAAATGAGCCTTTTTGGATTGATATTTGGAATGTGCGAGTATTGGCACTTGGGAATTATAACCCTGTTTGGAGAGAGTTCAGAAAAGTTATACGATCCCTTATTCCCGGCGCTAAGGAAATTCTCAGGGTAAGTACAATCAATACTTGGTGAATTGAGTGTTGTGGGACACTTTTAAGGTATATGGTGCATGCCCCTTGTGGGAGCCTGTGGTCGACTCCGTCTTTCCTGGCCAGTTCGGGTCGTCCTTCTTTTCCAATACTACCCCATTTCCTGTGTTCCGATTTTCAGATTCTAAGACCTACTTATGGTTTACTTGATTTGAATCCTGCCCATGCTAAAGGGCAGGATCTCGAGTCTTTGGTATGCTATGGCATTCTTTTACCAAGTGTCGTAGGCGGCGGGCACAGGGTAACGAGTAATTCCTGTCGACAGTTCCTATCAGGTGGTTTGTCCCATAGTGCGTATTAGCACCTCTGGATGACCGTTGCCATCTAAGTGCCGCACTAAAACCCCAAAAGAAATGAAATTACAGTGTAGAGGTTATGCAAGTCTGCTGGTGCTCGAACGGCTTACTTACTTAACCCACGATCCCCGATAGAAGTGGGCACCACTAAGTGTGGATGAGTTGCTCAGGTTTGTATATGAAGGAACTCGCCCGCCTCGGGGTACATGAATTGGGGGGGGGGCAGCCCTCCTCCAGTGATAGTACGTACCTTCTACGGGAGGGGTTGGGCCGTGCGGCTGTGTTGGCCATTAGGACCCGACCTCAGTACTCGTCGCTATCGGATGACTGTCATTCAGTGAAAACCCGTGTGCTTTGGCAGGTCGGGGGCTGTATTTACGGTTACTTAACCCACGGTGGCCAGCATACCCGTAAGGGTGTAAGACAAATAAGGACTGCCGGAGAAAGAGAACCAACCTCAGACTTCAGGAACACCCCGAGCTGAGTGTTAACGGGTTATAAGAATTTTATGGAGAGGCAAAAATCTTCTACGAAGTCTAGGTTAATTTTGCTTGTTTATTGAGACGAGTAATAAAAATTTCGAGTATAGATTTGTATCAATTTTTCTCAAAAGCCAAGTTTATTCCTCCGTTTTTACCCTTTAAGAGTGAACACTGAATTTATATCTCTCAATTTGTTTTGTGCTTTCACTGTCAGAAACTTTTTCAAATTTTTTTCTGATTAGAAATAAAATTCGTCATCGCTTCAGTCAATATCGGTAATGCCTTCTTTATATCTTTTAGACATTTTGTGCATAAAAGCATAAAATTCCAAAATACAAAAAAACTGTATAATCGCAGATATACATTTATGCTATAGACGCATGTTGTGTTGGTTTCAGGAAAAAAGTGGTTATGTAAAAAGAAATGCTATCTAAAGCACTTCTGTTCTAGTAAGTAGGAAATGAAACTTCGTTTATTAAGAAAGATAATACTGGATACTAATAAAACCTGGATATCTTTCAACAGATAGGCATTTCGAATCTAAGTGGAGTACTATAAAATTATGCTAGAGTTTTATTCTTAAAATCGATAAATATGCATGGGTGGCTGTATATAAACATTCGTCCAAAGCACTAAGAAGACATCAGCGGTTGTCTTCCGAAGTGCTTCCAAAAGCGGTTTGATTTTAATTACAAAAATAGGAAGAATTGTTACTAATTGCATTTGAAATGAATTTCAAAAGGTTTCAAAATGCTCTCTTTAAGATGGTATGTAAATTATTTTCTACCAATATATATTTCAGAAATAATTGGTGAAAAACTGACAAAAAACGCCAAAAATCGGCTTGATTTTGTTATTTAATTAAATATTTTAAGAAGAAATAGTTTTTGAAAGTTGAGAAAAGAACTGTTGATCTATAAATGGGCCCCAGAACGACATGCAAAAGTCCCATGTCGGTACTACTCACTATTTAGGAAGGCTTCTTATGTCATCTTCCTTCCATAGGAACCGAACTAAGTAACTTTGAAAGACTTAACACATAGATTATTTATTAAATGTTAAAATAGAGCATATATGAAATAGACCATGGCATCGAAAATGGTGCAAAATTTCAAAAATTTAGCACGCCAGGAATTTAGTGAAAAACCGATTATAAAATTCCCTTTTTACAAACATGAATTAAGGCAAGTTAAGTAAAAGTGTACAAAAATAATTAAAATTTCCTTAAAGTCTCTGAAATCTGGACTATGTTACAATTAGGGTTTGTCAGGGCTGTCTTCAGGGTTTAATCTGGGTACCTCATCTTTGGAATATTTATTTTGATGATATTTTGTATATTAATAACAACCAAATGTTCCATCAGGCCTACGCAGATGATTTAGCATTGCTTATCGTTGCCGACTCCAGGAAAAGACTAGAAGATGAAGTTTCATTAACATTATATAATTTATGTGATAATTTAAAGTAAATAAATCTTAACGTTTCCTCTGAGAAGACACTTGCTGTTGTTTTCAGGGGCACCC
The DNA here is from genome assembly GCA_013235015.1 of Araneus ventricosus. Classification (NCBI taxonomy): domain Eukaryota; kingdom Metazoa; phylum Arthropoda; class Arachnida; order Araneae; family Araneidae; genus Araneus; species Araneus ventricosus. The sequence goes on along the minus strand of BGPR01003068.1, from coordinate 46,369 downwards.
AAAATCGCAAACAAAAAAGGGGTTGGCAACGTTAAAACGCACGCCTATTTTCAAAATTTATGGTAGGAAAATGGTTCTCGCACAAAACAACAAATTACTAATGTACATACCATACAGAGAGTTGCTTTATTAAAAATAGCTAAATCTAAAGTACCTGCCTAACGAATGCCTTAAACGTTTTCTTGGGACTGCCCCCTCTTCGTGTCGTTGCCAAAGGTAAAATTAAATTTCAAGTTTGGAATAAAAGAGATCTTAACTATGATTTTATTGATATTGGCAATTTGGATACTCATACTAAAATTAACAATATGATCTAAAATATATAATAATTGAATTTCCCTCTTCTTTTAGTAATTCCGACTTTGAGGTGTACACCGATGGCTCCGGCATTGATGACAATGTCGGGGCGGCGGTGTGCATTTTTAAAGATAAATACTCTTCTTGAATCCTTTAAATTTAAATTGGCAAGTTAGAAATCTATTTTTCAGGTCGAGCCTGCGGCAATTAATTTTGCTGCTGGCTGGGCTCTGGAAAACAGTTTTAAAATTAACATTTATACTAACAGTCTTTCTTCAATGGAGGTTTTGAAAAGTCAAATTCTAAATCTTATTTTATTAATAATATTAAAAATATAATATTAGGGCAATTGGGGTAAGTCGGTTCGTCCTGGGTGAAGGCACATGCTGAAATCCCAGGTAATGAACTGCCTGACCAGTTTGCGAAATATGCAACAACTGAAGGTCAACCCAAAATGCCCCAGTGCCATACACTTATTTAAAAAAAACTTAAAAACTTAATTTTAGAAAATTGGCAGCGACATTGGGAGGACTCTGACAAAGGCGTCAGAGTTCGGAGTTCGTCCTTTTAGTTAAACTTTCAACTCATAATAGGCATTTATTATTCTTTATTTCTGGGCATGGTCTTTTCCCCTCTTGTCATAATCGCTTTAAAATATCCAATAGCCCAAAATGCATCTGCGGCGGTCTAGGGGATACCGACCACTTCGTGTTCGACTGTCCTCACGAAGCCGACTTCCATTTGAACCGCCGATCTATGTCAAATAGACCTCACTGGATTACCAACGTCCTCAAGAATAAAACCTCGATTTCTAGGATTGAAAATATTTGTTTTATCTCCCGGAAGATCTGTTAAGATCTCCGGTAGAATTTGCCATGATTTTTCTGACATGAACTTTTTTCCTGTGCCTCTGGTTGGATCTCGATTCTCCCAGTAAAATTTATTTGAAGGTTTATTTTTTTAAGTGAAAAGTATTTTGTTTTTGAAGTATTACTGAGGTTTTTGTTATAATTTTGTTGTTAATGGTTTTTCTTTGATATTGAAAGACATGTAGATTTTTCGTTGATTTGTTACTGTGTTATTCTGGTATTGTGTTTTATATTGGATTGTATGGTTGAATTTTTCAATTTTATTCTTGTAATTAAATTGATGTTAATTATGAATAATTTTTAATCTATTAGAATGGTCTTAGTGTCTTCTTGTATATTATTTTGGTTGTGGGTCCTGGATTTGTTTGTGAGTACTATTGTTCGCTTTGCGTACTAAATCAACTATGTCTTGTAAATTCTTCTAATAGTCAAATTTTAATGTACTGGTATTTATTAGTAGTGCTTTACATTATTGTATGAAATTTGGAAATTTTTTTCTTGGAATTGTGTATTCTTGGATTAAATGTTTTTCTGTCTCTGATTGTTGGTGTTACTTGTATGTCCCGAGGTTGTTTCTGATTGCCTTGCTACTATTTTGGGGTCTTTGGACCGTTTGGGGGCGTTGTATATAAATTCCAGTTTGTTTTGGTGTGTAGTTGCGTTTGTTTTTAATATTTTTATGCTTTGTTCCTTTTCTTTTTGTATAAAGCGCTTTCTTGGCTCTTGCCCCAGACGGGCTAATTATTATTATTTTTGTTCATCTATGTGTAAACCTAATTGCTATGTATCCTTAGTTTACTCCCTCTTATGTATGGTGCTTTTGATTATGGACTGTAATTTCGAAACGAAAATTGATTTAGGCGAATTCCATTATTTTTAGTGATTTATTGAGTATGACGCACCCGAATGGAGACATCCGACCAACACGAACGAATGGCAGAAGCCAATCTGACAAAAACAGGCATTCTTACAGAATAACCGCCAAACTGGCGTTGGAGTTACAGTTTAACACATATCTTTGCAATACAGGCGCCAACATACCGCCCGACTTTGAAATATTATTATTTCAAACAAATTAATTCAACAAATGATTACAATAATTGTTAACAAATTATACAATGAAGCAATTCAAAAATTCAAATAATGTAACTAATAATATTTACCATACAAATATGAGACATTCACTTAAAATACAGTAAGAAAACAATTCAGTTAATATACAATTCTAGGTAGTATTTACAGGTAATAAACATACATTTGAAATACTACGTTTAAAAATACCATTAGCTGTTTTGAATAATACAACTCGTACTTTTCCAGGTATTACTTCATGAATTCTACCCATTGACCAAGAACAAATCGGTAGGTTATCGTCCTTTAAAAGTACAAGTCTACCTTTTTCTATATTATTTTTCTGAAATTTCCATTTCCCACGCTGTTGGAGATTATTTAGATAATCTCTGGACCATTTTTGCCAAATAATTTGGTTCAATTTTTGTACTTTTTGCCAGCTAGAAAGTCTGTTATTGGGAACATTAACTAATTGAGGTTCCGGAATGGAACTAATTGGTCGACCTATTAAAAAGTGACCTGGTGTTAAAGTCGAAAAGTCGTTTGGATCGGACGATAATGGAATGAGTGGCCTACTATTAAGAACACCTTCAATTTGATTTACAACTGTTAAAAATTCTTCAATAGTTAATTTTAAGTTTCCTACGGATCTTTTCAAATGGTGTTTAAACGATTTAACTCCATCTTCCCAGAGACCGCCAAAATTAGGAGATCTAGGAGGCAAGAACTTCCACGAAATTGATTGCGAAACCAAATACGAAGCTAGATTATCAGGAAGTTTTTTAAATAGTTGGTAAAACTTTCTAAGTTCCGAATTAGCACCAACGAAATTTGTAGCATTGTCCGAAAATATTGTTGTGCAAATGCCACGACGAGCAAGGAACCTTTTTAAGGTAGCAATTAAAGCACCAGAGGTTAAATCGGTGAGAATTTCTAAATGAACCGCTCGAGTAGAGAAACAAACAAATATTGCTACATAAACTTTATTGAATATACCCTTGCGTTGTTTCTTATATTTAATATAAAACGGGCCACAAAGATCTATACCAGTATTGGTAAAAGGGGAACTGACTGTTACTCTTTCTCTAGGCAACGATGCCATTATTTGCTCTTCAAGTTTGGGTTTAGCTTTATAACATTTAAGGCATTCGTGAACAATTCTTCTAGCATTATTCCTCCCATTTAAAGGCCAATATTCTTGGATAACAAGATGAAGTAAAGTTTGCGCACCTACATGCAAATTTTTTATGTGAAAATGCTCCATAATAATATCAGTTAACTTATGATCTCGAGGCAACAAAATAGGATGTTTTTGATCAAAAGTTAATTCTGAGTTAGTAAGTCTACCTCCAACACGAATGAGATCGTCATCATCAAGAAAAACATTTAAATTACTTACATTAGTTCTTTTAATGGTTTCATTTTTCTTTAAGGCATTAATTTCAGCACTAAATACATTTACATGTATGGTTTTAACTAAATACTTTTTAGCATGCTAAAACTCTTCCACACTTATAGACCCAGACTTTTTCTCCTTGGTTTTACAGTTGTACAGGAATCTGAAATTGAAACTAATAATTCTAATTAATTTTTGAAAGTTATTACTTAAGGAAAGAATTTGGGTGATGAATTCACTGTCTGAAGAAAGTACTAAGTTGTTTGTATATAACTGTTTATGTTCAGCTGAATACAGTTCCTTTTCGAAGGAGTCCATTTTGATCTCACTGGAAGAAAAGTCATTGTTCGTTTCCTCTATAAATATCGTTGGACCAGTCCACCAAAGGTTATGATTCTTGAGGTCGGTAGGATCAGCACCACGAGAAATGATGTCAGCAGGATTTTCAGTCGACGAAATGTGTCTCCACTGATGATGTTCTGTCAATGATTGTATTTTGGAGACTCTGTTTCCCACAAAGGGTTTTAGCTGATGGGGAGGTGAATTTATCCAAGCTAGGGCAATAGTTGAATCGGAGAACAAAATTACCTCTTCGATATTCATTTTCAATGACAAAAGAACCTTTTCGACAAGTTTAGCTAGCAGCAAGCATGCACATAACTCCAAACGAGGTACTGATATTGTTTTCAAAGGTGCTACTCTAGATTTGCTGGCAAGAAGTTTGGAGAGTGGAGTGCTATCTTTTGCATGGCATTGAAGGTAGACCACTGCACCATAAGCGTGAGTAGAAGCATCCGAAAAGCCAAGAAGAACGATTCTCTCAGGTTGCGAATTTAAGATGTACCTGCCAAATTTAATTTTTTCTATTTCTTTCAAGTTGCAAACAAATCGATACCAATAACTAGCAAATCGTTCTGGAAGTGGGTCATCCCAGTTTACTTTTTCTAACCAAAGCCTTTGAAGAAATATTTTTGCCTTACAGATAACAGGACCTAGGAGTCCCAGTGGGTCAAAGAGTTTCGCTATGGTGGATAAAACATCTCGCTTGGTATAGACAGTTTGTTCTTTTACTGAAACTTTGAAGATAAATTGGTCTTCATTTGATTTCCAAGCCATTCCTAAAGTTTTGATTGTAGAGTCTTCTTTTTGGTTAAACGAGATTTCTGAATTTTCGTTTTTAAGGTCTAAAAGTTCTCTTGCGTTCGAATTCCATTTATGGAGAACCATGCCACAGGTGTTGAATAAATTAATCAGTTGATCCTTTAATACTATAGCGGTTCCCAAGTCTTGGGATCCGGTAACTATATCGTCCATATAGACATCTGAAAGGACACCTTCAGATGCTAATGGGAAGTTTTTAACTTCGTCCATTGCCAGCTGCCTTAAGACTCTTGTTGCGAGAAAAGGTGCACACTTAGTTCCGTACGTGACAGTTTTTAGTCTATAAGAAACTGGTTCTTCCTCCTCTTTTGTTTTCCAGAGGATTCTGAGCAAGTCTCTTTGGGAAGGTTCAATAAGAATTTGGCGAAACATTTGACGAATATCTGCAATTAAAACGATTTGGTGTTTTCTAAATCTTAACATTATATTAAAGACGTCTTCATCAATTTCTCCAGACAGCAACACATCATTTAAGCTTTTACCAGTTGTTGTTGGCGACGAAGCGTTGAAAACTACCCTAAGTTTGGTAGAGGTACTGTCTGGTTTAAAAACGCCATGATGAGGCATGTAATAATTTATTGTGGCTAAATTTTCATTATTTATTTTTTCCATATGGTCCAAATTTTCATATTCTTCTAAAAATCATTATAAAGTTTCTGCATGGTTGGATTTTTGCTAAGATTCCTAACAGTTTGTTGTAATCTTTTCTCTGCTACCTTTCTCGAATCACCTAAGGAATTTAAATCTTCTTCAATTAAAGGCATTTGTACGATGTATCTACCATTTTTATCACGACAATGAGTTTTTTGGAAATGGATTTCACATATTTCTGCTTCTTTGTTCAATGGGCGTTCGCCAGACAATTCTTCGATTTCCCAAAATTTTTGTAAGGTATTTTCAATATTTTCTCCCTGGGAAATTAAACAGCAAAATTGTTCGGAATGATTCGATGCGACGGTTCCACTTGCTATGTACCGAAATACTGAATTTTGAAATAACAATTTTGAAGAAAAGTGAATTTTTCCATCTTTAATTATTTTATAAAACAGTTCAGCTCCTATAAGCATGTCTATTTTCCCTGGTTGGTCAAAGTTAGGATCCGCTAATTCCGAACGTTTGGGTATATTTAACTGCCCAATATCAAGAACTTTTGATGGCACGAAATCTGTTATTTTTGGAACAATCAATAAATCTATTAAAGATGAAAAGGACGAATTTTTATTACAAATAATAGTGCTAGCTATCCACTTTGCATTTGTTGTTGATCCACTTAAACCGCTGATTGGAACATTTATTTTTCGCTTACTTAAACCCAATTCTGAAGCGAACTGCGACGTTAAGAAATGTGATTGGGATCCACAGTCGAGAAGAACTCTTCCTTGGACATAACCACTTGTAATAGGAGAATACACCCAAACAACAGCTGTTGAAAGAAGCGCAGCATTTTTTATTTTATTTGTTGACGAAAGTGTATGCAAGGTTGATTCTCCTCCAACGGAAGGGGTCGCAAGTTCGGGGGTCACCGGATGCGAAGGGGACGGTGTCTCACCCGTCTGCAATGTTGGCGTCATATCTGCATTTGGCGCACTTCCAATATTTTGATTTCGACATAAAAGACGATTATGTTTACCTTGACAAAAAGGGCAAGAATATTTAGACTTGCAATCAGAAAGTTTATGGGAATTATATAGACAGTTTAGACAAAGTTTATGCTTCTTACTTATATCAAATCTTTGTAAAGGGGTCATTTCTAGAAAGGCAAAACAATTACAAATGGCATGACCACCTTTGCACAGCACACATATATTTTTACTTGTTGATTTCAGCATAAAGTTTTTATTTTTTCCATGGTTTGTTATTTTCACTCTTGTTTGTTGATGAGTTCCATTTATATTTTCTAGGACTTGTGAACGTTTTCGCAGGAACTCAATAAACTTATCCCAATTAGGCAATTCATTAGTTGTTAAAGACATTTCATATTGCTTTCGAGTTTCTTTATCAATTTTTTGAATGACGACATTAATTAGAATTTGGTGTACTAATTCATTTGCTTCTAATTCAAGAAGTTTCAAACCTCTTAAGCTTTTATTTATTGTATCCACCAGATTTCTCAAGTCTTTAGCAGATTCCAAATGAATCTTTTCAATATTTAAAATATTCAAAATATGATTGCTAACAATTAAGCGTTTATTTTCAAATCTATCAATTAATACCTTCATCAAAGAATTAAAGGTATCTTCCTGAGTTTCCACCAGCTTAGCATCTCCTTTCAACACTGATCTCAAATAAAACAATTTTTGAGTTTCATTTAAGGTGGAATTATTAGTTATTAAACTATCAAATTGTGCTTTAAAATTACTCCAATTATCAATATTTCCATTGAATTCAGATAAGCTTACATCAGGCAGTTTTATAAAAACCTCATTAGGTATTCTACTTTTATGCATTTGAACATTGTCAGCAGTATTCAACTGGAATAATATTTTTTGAAAGCTTACCTTTATCTTCCATCTTTTCGAATTCAGCGTCGTTATCCGCTATTTGTTCATCTTCGGTAATATCGTAGCAATCCAATTTTAAACATTCTATTTTTGCACATAATTCTAATACACTGTCCAGTTTGCTCTGTATCATAAAAATGTCATTGTTTGACGCTTGGTCATTCAAATACAGTTGCAGTTTATTTATTTTCGTTTGAAAGTTTGTCAACCGAAGGTTGCACTTCCGTTTTAATTGAGCCAACGGTTCGTCGTCTGAAGAGACCGACATACTTTTTTTTTCTTCTTCGAAGCGAAATTCAAGATTTTTCGACAGACAAACAAGTCCGGCGCGACTGGACCAATCTTATGTATGGTGCTTTTGATTATGGACTGTAATTACGAAACGACAATTGATTTAGGCGAATTCCATTATTTTTAGTGATTTATTGAGTATGACGCTCCCGAATGGAGACATCCGACCAACACGAAAGAATGGCAGAAGCCAATCTGACAAAAACAGGCATTCTTACAGAATAACCGCCAAACTGGCGTTGGGGTTACAGTTGAACACATATATTTGCAATACAGGCGCCAACACTCCCAGTCTGGCGTTTTTGTACGTCTTTATAAAACTCAATAAATGCTGTCTATTTATATGACAGTCACATTTCCTTTACATAACTAAGTCAAGCATATTCCATTGTTCCTGATTTGCTAATAATTTTGATTGATAAGATAAGTTAATAAGTATTCCAAAACTCCTAAACGATTACAGTGTCGTTATTTGATTTTTTGTTTATGCTTTGGTTTTTTTCCTTTGATTTATTTTCGAAGTAATGGAAGAAATTCTGAAGTAATATATATTTTTTATATTTTACTATATTTTTAAAAATCTTTTTCATATGTCTATAAAAAGGTTTTTTAACCCATATTTCCTCGTCGTCCTAAAAATAGGACGAACATATAACTAACCTTTGTATAAATTATTTCTTATAATTTAATTCAAATTAAAGACGACTTATTATTCATGAGTTATTTAACTATACAGGGTGTCCCAAAAAGATGGAACAAGCGTTTATTTCCTTAAATATTGATTTCAGACCTATACTTCCAATTACAACGTTTCATGGAATAAGATAAGAATTTGTGTGAAAACACTTTGGCTTCTGTGGAAGTTGAAAATAAAAAGTTAAGAAAATTAAATCTTTATACGTGGCCCATAGAGCAAAAGTGTCAATAAGTGAAATGTTCTTCTTACACTCATCTAAGCATGAACTAAGTTTCACAATTCTGTCTGCAAAACTTACAGATATATGTTAAGTTTTAAATTTCAAAGGGCTGCTCACAAATTTATATGGAGATGTTTATTGCAAAAATACAAATTTATTGAACACTGAAAAACAGCGAAATGCAAATATTTTTCAAGTAGTATATCAACCAATAATCACGGATTGAAAATAAATTGCCAATGACACATACTATTACTCAGTTTCATTTGCAGATAGTTGCAACTATCGACTTGATAAAGAATGAAAGGACAACTTCAGAAAATGAAAATTTAAGGTATAACAGGAAAATAGCCTAATATTGAACCAAAATGCTTAATTATTTGCTCTTCGCGTTGTGTGTATTATTCAGATTTATCTAAAAGCAGTGGCGACTCGTCGTTTAGGTCTGCAGAGTTGCAGAACTCTCTAATATTATTTTAAAAATTCGTATTTTTGTTTTTATTCTTATTTGGTTACTTCTCCACTCTGAGAGTTCGATTATTAACGAAAAAAGATGAAAACGAGAAAAGAGGACATAAGATGAATGGAAAAGTAAGACAGACACAGGATTAAGCTGCACACCAAATACTTTTGGAAAGCACTGAAATTCACTCATTGCGTACAACTAATTGACATAATGGACAAAGACGAGTAGCTATTCTCTCTGTTTTAGAACCTAGCCGGAACTGGATTTTCGGATGCTCCTATTTTGCGCTACAAATCAAATAATGTTCTTTCCCTCCCCCTTTTCAATATCACCCATGGTTCGCCTTCGCGTTCTTGATTTTTTCATTGGCTGTTTTTATGTTTCAGATTCACTTTCATGTTGCCTCAAAGGGAACTTGGCTGGTTCTTACATATTCAATTCTTTTTATTAACCCTCTGAAAGCCACAGTGCTTTGAAATCGACTTCTTTTAAAACCCAGAACGGCCGAAGACAGAAATGAAAGTAGGTAAACATTTCTCTCCCCCTTCTGGTAAGCAAGAGGTCATTTGCATCGTGGGGGTTCTTTTACCGTCTCCTTTATCGTATCCAAACCCTTGCTGACTGAATAGGGGTCGTTTACAAATTGTGATAAAACTGTATATTTTCAGTAAAATATTATCTAAAAGCTTTATTTTTTACCGCTGTACACATGATTATAACAGTAAAAGATAAATTTGATGCGAAATCTTAATAATAGATTTTAATGAGCATGAAGGTAGCATTTTAAAATCATTGTCATCATGCGTCAAAAAAATTTGATCATTTAAGAGTTGTATTTTATTTATTTCAAGAATGTACTCATCTAGATAACTCACTGTAAGCAAGTAATATATTATATTTATTAAAACCTAAAATAATTTTGATTTATTTAATTATAATGAAATTTATTTCCAGAGCAATTGCTCAGATTTATTTATTAGTATCTAAAAGAGAAAAAAAAAGTTCAAAAGTTGGAAACTATCATTAAGATAAACGTATAAAAAGCAAAATTATTTCCAGAGTAAATAAATCAAAACTTGCTAAAAATTACAGAATTTAAAGTTACAAAGCAGAACAAAAGAGGCGACACCAGACAGAGAATATTTACTTGGGCATGATATTCTATTTTTAGGTGAAACTTACTATTTATAAGTATTGTTCGTATACTGCTAAAAGTAATGAAGTCAAAACCTGTCCTTTTCCTTACAAATACCTTTGAAGGCGCACGATTGTTATTAAACACAAAATGTAATTGCTACGAAGAAAAGAAAAATGTCGAATTTTAATGAATGTAACATTTAAACCCTGGGTATTCTAATCAAAGGGAACTTTTAATTGCATTATTGTTTTAAAAATTACATTTTCTGACTTAAACAGCACTTTGAATATCTAATATCTGCCAATATTCAAATGATCTGTAAGAGTTTTTTGAATTACGAATATTTAATTCATTCCATTTATAATTAAGACGGTTTAAAGTATTGGTAGGAAAAAGATTTAGCTTTGGAAAATACTTTATATTGTTACAAACACAATTTACTAAAAAATCAATGGACTTTATATTTTATCAGTAAGACTTTTTAAAGTACGAATATTTAGGTCATTATATTCATAATTAAGACTTTAAAATACTGTTTGGAAAAAGAAATATTACAAACGCAATTTTTATTTTAAAAAATGCAGCACATTTTGTTTACATACATTCCGATATTGGTTTTATAATAATATACATTAAAAAATGTCCACTCTGAAATTCATTAAAACTAAATAGAATTCATCAATATCAGCAAACGATATTTTGTAAATTTATTCCTGATATAAAACTTTCCAATACTCAGGCATTTGAGCAGTTAGCAAGCATAAAGAGTAACACAAATTAAGCATCTGCCCTCGAACACTTACTGGAGACATCAAACAAGAGTGACAGTGGGAGGGGAAACAGCCATTGATAACAAGATGAGATTGCTCCGCACCTTTTCCCTACCCTTTTGAAAAGGGGAAGGAAACAAGCATGCGACATTTCGGCCTCTCGGCCGTTTGTCTGGCAGTTTGCATGACGGGCCGGTAAAACCGTTGTGGCAGTCAGAGGGTTAAAACGGAACTCGCCGAAAAAAAGGACTGCAATTATCTAAAATTCAATTCAGATAATTACAACTACAAGTTTGAACTATGTGAAGATAAAGCTATTTTTAAAAAATTATATTTAATTGCATTCTCGTAATATTTTTATAGCACTGCTTCTTTCTGGGAAGATGAACCTCACTGCTGATAAGTCACCGTGATTTTTTTTTAAGATTCACAAGATGAACTATTTTTGTAAATACTTCAGTTAATGTATTATTTGACTAGTGTTTGGATTTAACAAGAGTTAACAAATACGTTGTTATTTACTGATTCCGCCCCTTAAATAATTTTTTAAATATGTATATTATCCCTAAAAAGTACATCGAAAGACTGGATCAAACAGCAGTGAGAGGTATGAAAAAGTTGTCTAAGTCAACAACTTTGTCTTCTTATATATATGTAAGTTTTGCTGATGGAAGCGTGCAACTTTGTATGTGAATAGATAAATGTAAAAGAAACATTTTACTACTTGAGATTTTTTTATCTATTCACTTTAAAGTTATCTTAATCTTGATGACTTTAACGAAATTCAAAAGACATTTACTGTAATCTAGGTGTTTGCATCGTGCAAACCCTCGATCGAAAAAGCCTCCAATTCCTAACTAAAACATTAGGGCTTTCGAACCTCAACAAGGATGAAGGAAGAAGAAACACAGAAACTTATTCTCGAACCATGTTTTATTGCGCGAAAAATTCATATATATAGTCATTTATAAAAATATAAATAATGAAACGCGAGTTTAAAAACAAGAGAAGGACGAAACACAGCGTCCTCTATCGGATAAAATATAAAATATTTTGTCCGATTTTATCCGAATTTAGTCTCCGATGACGAATGTCAACAAAAGGCTAAAAAAATCTCAGTTCAAATGGAAATTATTTTAAAGTCATTAAACAAACATTATACACTAAAACACAGAAAAAGAAATATACAATAAGAAGAATCAATTAGAGTCAGTCGGCAGGCGATCAAGTTTATGATTTGGTCTCTTCATCTCTCCATTAGCAGTTTTCAAATTTTCTGATCTTACAAAGTTGTCGGTTCCTCATAAACATCCAGGACTCTCGCCATTCTCCACTTGATTGGTGCCAAGTCATCGTCATTTATTACTTGATCATTAACCTTCAAATTGTCACAAGGTGTTTTTCACTTAGTTCTTACTTGCAGATGAGTAAAATAATCCTTGAACCAGGATCTCCAGAAGGACTGTGGAATCTGTGTAATAAATTTCAATCTGTCACGAATCAACATCTTTTGATCGATCAAATCAGACTCGGGAATTCTTTTCAGCTCTTCTCCCACAAGGAAATGACCAGCGTAATCACTGAAAGGTCGTCGGGATCATCCGAAGCAGCAACGATATGCCAGGAGTTTAACACAGCCTCGATCTCCACTATAACGGTCGAAAACTCTTCCTGAGTGAGGACTTCAAATACTATCACTTGCTTCAAATGATACTTCATCGATTTCACTGCTGCCTCACAGAGGCCTCCAAATTTAGGAGCAGATGGTACATTTATCCGCCAGATGACTTCTTCATTGGCCAAATACAGTCCAATCGCCTCTGAGGACCGCTATTTGCGAAGATGCTTAGTCCGACGAAATTGGTTCTAAAATCGCTGAATAGCTCGATAGGTTTCCCTCTGCGTCCGATGTAACGCTTAAAAGATGCAAGAAACGCATCAGTAGTCATATCATTGACGAGCTCTAGATGTATCGCCTTTGTGATGAAACACACGAAAATACAGGCATACATCTTCATGGATCTAACAAACCAAGCTGACTAATCTAACTGACCAAAAATGCTCCAGAAAAGTCTGTGCCTGATCTCAAGAAGACTCTGCCATATCTAACACTGGATGAAGGCAAATAAGCCATTATTTGCTTTAAAAACTCCGAACAAAATCGTACACAAACAATACAATTCCTCACGACCTTTCTTATGGAAGACCTAGCCCTATAATCCAATAGATCTGCCTCATTTCAGAATTAACAGTCTGAACTCCTGCACGAGGATAATTAAGATGAGATAATTTGACAAGCATAATAGTTATTGGGTACTCCTTTGGAAGTATGATAGGATATCTTTCACTATCTGATAGATTGGAATTTCTAATTCTTCCTCCAACCCTAAGAAGCCCTTTTCTATCCAAAAATTGATTAAGCTGGATCAACTTGCTGTACTTAACAAATTTCCCTTCTCCAGTACGGAAATTTCGCTGGCAAACATAGCTCTCTGAACTAAATGAATAATCCTGTCGTGGGATTCTTTTAACTCTGAACATTCCAAATATGGTGTCAAAACCCCATTTTATCTACTGTTTCACACACATTTCAAACACTAAGCAGCCAATTTTTGCAGTCTACTCCAAACTGAAATTTTATTCCAAAGCTCCTCAACCAGTTCCACATTGACAATAAAGCAATTAACCAATTATGCCCATACTATCACTTTTGACTGGACACCAAATTCTGAACAGAAACACCTCTAGTGAGCAAATCCGCCGAGTTATCTACAGATGGACATTGAAACCAATCTCTGGGATTCCACTTTTCCTGCAGTTCTGCCACACGATTCTCCACGAACTGTTTCCATCTCTTGGCATTTCCTCTAACCCAATGCAATGTTAGTAGAGAATCTGTCCAAAATACGAATTTCCCTACAGCTTTGTTATAAACACGTTTCAAGTATTTTCCAACTGTAACACCTATTACAACAGCCATCAATTCCAACCTTGGTAACTTAATATCTTAAGGAGGGTCACTCTGCATTTTGATATTAATAACGACACTCTATGTTTTCCAGTTTTATCAAAATACCTTAAATACACCACTGCACCGTAAGCCCTAGGCGAAGCATCACAAAACACGTGGGCCTCTGTCATCTCCTTCTCACAACCTTGTAAACAATTCCTAGGAATAAATATTTCGTTCAACAACCTAATTTCGTCACACCATCCAATCGACTTTCTGGTAAATCGTCGTCCCAATCCATACCTCTCTCCCATATTTCTTGCAACAAGAACTTAATTTGTACCACAAAAGACGCAATCATTCCTACTTCATCAAAAATTCTTGCTGCCGTTTGTAGAACACAACACTTTCTGTTATCCAATGTTTTCAAACTGTCTAACAATCCCTTCACTTCTAACAGCAAAACTTCTTTCTCAGGATTCCAATTCAATCCTAGCATCTTTAATTCAACAACTTCCTTCTCGCTTTCAAGTTATTAATTGTTAAAGTTAATTAAAATCAATATTAAAATTAACATGTAAAACTCAAGCTTTCGTTCCATTCTTTCACTAGCGGAAAAGCCGAAAAATTAGAGAGGAAATTCTTTTAGATGCTTTTTAATTAATTCAGGAAAAATAGTTGAAATTAAGTAAGAACTTTGAGATTTGGCTTATTTTGGAGAGAATCTTCTGAATGATAAGTATAAGAAATTATTTTTGAAAAATATTTTTACATTTAGAATATATGATTTTTTGAAAATGACTTTGCGGAAAAATCCTGAAAAAGGGGTGTTTTAACGCTTTGAGTTTGCTTAAAATAATTAATTACAAATTTTAAAGAGGTTACATGAGAATTAAAGAAGATGTGAAAATTTAAACAGGGAGGTAGAAAGAAAACCAGGACTCCAGTCTGAGTAGATATTCAAATTTTCAAAATTTGTAGAAAATCATCAATTTAAAGTACATACTATTAACCCATATGGTAATACTCTGAACGGCATGCACAAATGGATGGAAAAGATTAAGAAGCGCTTACACTGGACATATCCGGGTGTTTTAGGTAGACATAATGATGAAATGCTGAAATTGTGAAAATTGTTCTAATTGTGTCCATAAGTCCACAATAGTGAAAACCTTTGCGAAAACTTGATGTGATGAAAGAGAACAGTTCTTTCTGCACACACAGATGTAAAAATTTGGAATTTCCGTTGAGTGATATATTTTAGTTAACTAAGTTTGGAGCTAAATTTTTAAATTTTGTTGTCTACCCCTTATACTCCGGGGTACATTTAGGTGTCTATAAATTTTTTGCCTCTCCACTTTTGCCATCCAATCGGCGCCACCGCTGCCATTTTAATTCAATTGAGAACCTAAAGGATAGTTGATATGATTTTGGATTCCTAGTAATTTTTGTATCGAATTGTGAAACAAAATATAAAAAACAAGTTCATCTGTGAATGACTTTGTTTTTAATATTTTGTTTAGGGGGGAAATGTTAAATGAATACTTTCACTTTATTCTCAGAAGTACAAAATAGCTGTCTTGTATTACTTTCAATTTTGCTGTGCCTTAATTTTCATGTTAATAAATAAAGTATGATTATAGTAATATAAGTTACACTTTATTTCAATCCAGTTTAGACTTAAGCGATATTAGGAACATATAGTGGGTGGTATTAGGAACACAGTTTTTAGCAGGAAAAATTAAACGGTCTTAAAAAAGTTTTTGGGGTAAGTGTAAAATTTATGTACTAGAGTTTTAATTCAGTTTGTTTCTGGATAACTGTCCAGATAATAGAATGAAACAATTTTTAGACAAACTGCATATGAATCAGCCGTCTTATTAAAATAGCAGCGTAAATGGGCCATATTTGAGCGCCTACCATACTTACCTTATCTTTATAGGTCTCTGGTGCACATACTTAGTTTAAATGAAATATTACATGCTACAGAAAATAATTTTGCTTTAAACATCTCAAAAAATGGTTCTTCCGGTTAATTCGGAATAAGTACCAAAATGCATTGTGAGATTGTAATTACATTAATAAAATACATTGCATTAATACAATAATGTACATTGATAAAAATAATTATTTGATAAAGGTCGAACCTGGGATTCCTAATTAGGTTAATTGAATTTAATAAACCTATTTGAATTAAACCTAAATCTTATCATAACAAAAGTTGAGGGTAGTGAATATGATATGAGAGGTTCGAGAACAATCAATTTTGCAAAATCCAAATTTTTCGGCGGTGAATGAATTTGCCATTTCAAAGAGTCAGTTAAATACTATTCTCTCGGATTATATCTTTGAAGTAGATTGTAGGAAAGAATTACTTGGTTTTCAGATAGTGTAAATGTCAAAGAAAAAATAGTAGAATAGTAAACAGAACGGTCGATTTCAAGTGGAAAATAAACTTTCTATTACTTAATTGAAGTATTTGTTTCTAATAACTTTTATGTGTCATTTTTAAGTCTTACCTATTTCCTTCTAGTGTGTCAAAATGTTCAATTATTTCAGTTTCTATAAAAATTCCTTTCCCATCTTTTCAAGGCAAAATTTGAGTTAGAATGATTATAAATTACACCAAATTCGAGGTAGTAAATATTTATAATAGTTTATATACGATATTCTATCAAATATAAGATATTTTTGGATGAAAAGGACTTGAAAAACAGTATTTTATGATAATTGGAAGAAGGCAGTTAAATGCATTTTAAGGTATCCGCATACGTTCGGAGCCCTTTTTTTAAAAAAATGGTATTTAAAGAAATTTTTTTTAAATTTTAGATGTAATTCATGCTAAAAGTTATGAATTCACAGAAAAATATTTAATATATATATATATATATATATATTTAAAATTGAAAAAACTTAGAATTTTTTCACTAAATTTGACCTTTTTTTCAAACGCACTCTATCAAAAACCAACCATCATAATGATAAATCCTCTTGTATACATAATTATATGTATATAAGCTAGGTACTGAAGCAAAAGTTTAAAAAAATCTTGAAGCATTTCCAAATTATAGGAGTTTTAATGTAAAATTTCAGTTTTTTTCTAATTTTTGACCCGCTTCGTAAACTTAAAAGCTATATAAATTAGCAATGGATCATAGTTTTACCTATATTTTGCTTCATTACCTAGAAAACAATATAAATGACAATTGTACCAAATTTTATGCAGATATGTTTAATAGATATTTAGATATTGCGTTTGAAAATTGGAATTTTATTGAAAAATGTCATTTTGAGAAAAATGTAAATAAAGATTTAATTTCAATTTACAGTATTAAAAAATATCAGTTTTACCTCAAAATTCTCCACTTTTGTATGTTATGCCTTCATTTTCTTCAGCATAACTGAATTTTTTCTTTCTAATGGCTCTTAATTTTTTACGCCGTTGTTTCGTTGAACTTTGTGAATGCCTTTTCAGATCAGCCATTCGTATTTTGTCATTAATCTGAAATGAATCATTAGTAATATGTCCTGGAGAGATCTGCATTTTATCCAGGACTTCTAACAACCCTCAAAAACCCTTATTGAACTGAATCGCTGCTATATATACTCCAAGTCTTAGTGTTGTCAGCTCGACAAATGTTTCTTTTGGTATTATGGACCAAATAACTCCATTGAATGACTCATTTGAGTTTTGGGTTTTCCCATGGAGACATTTTTCAAGTAGCGACTGATCACAGAGCTCCAAGTACACTGTTTTAACACTATTTATAACTGATTTTGGTAGACCAGTTGATGTTTCTATATACTTCTTCCCAGGTGTCGTTGCCTGATGTCGTTGATATCTGCACCAGCTCTCTTTACCCTCTGGACATTGTCCATGCATAAGTTGTCGAGAACTAGAACAGCAATGGTAAAAGGCAGATATGACAGTTCTTTGCATATTTTCTAAATTTCCAACATTACTACGGATAGCAATTCCATAGTAATTTTGGAGTTTGTCAATAAATTTGTCAGTTAGCTTGCCCTTACCTCGAACCGATGGAGTTTTATTCTTCAGTTTTCGAAGTCGAGTGCCAACTCTTTTCTGGATGTGTCCAATGCACTCTAATTTATTGATGGTAGTTTCATCGTATATGTCCTTCACCGTTTCATATGCCTTTGAATCACCATCTCCATAGTAATCAGTGTACAGGAGTTGGTGCGAGCTCTGTGACCTTTCGAAAATTCTGTATGCTCCAACAGATTCCATATTGGCAGATGAACCCTTGTGGTTAGAACAATTGTGCTTAGATGGTTTCATATGCTTCTGGACACCTTGAAGTTTTTTGCATGTTCTGCAATATTGCGACATGATTTCCACATCCAATATTTTGCCTGTGTCGATTGATAGAACACTTACACAGTCATTTAGCGAACTATATCCGCGTCGTTGCCATGTACCGTCAACAGATACACCACAACGTGTCACATTTTCTTGACTATTTTTCAAAGCTTTCACTTCTTGCGCAGCATCTCCCATTGCTTTCTTTGCAACTTCTGTCACAGCGGGAAGAATTCTTTTTTCAAGACTTCTATAAGCCATTTTTGACAGATTTGGAACATTCAATGTCGAACACAATTTTACTGCAGCAGAAAACCCTCTTCCTATGAGCCTCAAACCATACACGATTCTAATATTTATTTCACTGAGTTTATTATACTTTTTAGAAGTAGAGAAAGCTTTCACAAAGTCACAATTCGAAGAATTGCATTTCAAAGTTAAATTGGAGCATAATCCAAATACTGAGTCTTCAAATAAAAACAAATTAGCTTTTGAACAAACAGGGCAAAAAAGTATAGAAAACACATTCATTAGTATTTCAATATCCAAAATTCTGTTTCCTGTTAACTTGTTATAAGTATGTCTTTGTTTATTTTCTTTCTGCTCAGCAGACACAACAACACTTGTGTTGACATTTGACATTGAGGAACTGTACTGATTCCCACAAAACTTCCTCTTGCGAGAGCGTGTTTTTGTAGAACGTCCCATTATTTTTCCAATTTATATAAAGCAATTAATTTCAAGCTTCAATACGTAACAGAAAGAGAAGGAAATGCAACTATATCGAAGTAAAAACAATCGAAGCACGAGCCAAAGCAAAAAGTAAATAAAAGAACTTGTTGCCAATTTTCACCATAGAAATTCATGATGGAAACATTAAAAAATAATTAAATAGTCATAAATAATTATATTAACTAAAAATGAAAAAAAAATTATGAAATATGGTTAAAAATACTGGAAATTGCTTTCCAATAATTCTACTTCCGGTTACTTTGCAGGAACTTCCGGTTTCGTTTTCAGCTCTGAAGCTTTGTCTAAAGGGCTCTAGTTTCATTTCTAAGCGTCGTAGAAACAAAATAAAAACTGTTTTGGAAAGTTAAAAGTATGAACTTTCAGATAAAATAATAAAAAAAAATCGTGATTTTTGGCCGAAAATCGATTTTCAACGTATGCGGATACCTTAAGGCAATAGGCAATAGTTTCTAATAATTTCAAATATATTCTCTTCGAATCAATTCGTTACTGTGATCAGAAGCCGAAATACGTGTTCCCAATTACTCCGCAGACTCTGGGGTAATTGCGAACATTTCGGGGTAAAATAAGAACGCACTGAAAAAAAGGAAGAAAAAAATGGATAGTATTTTATTTGCAAAAGTATAATAGACTACAGTAGACTTATTTATTTATTTCTTGTAATGAAACTCTCAGCTTGTCCATCACATAAAAGACAGAATTATGTTCAAAGCTTAGTTTCATAAGACATGTATTTTCAATTCTTAGAAATAACTAATACTTTTTCCTATAAGAGATGTCAGCAAATTGTGTTAAATTCCCTAATATTAAACAATAAGTTTAAAAAGTCTCTTTATAACATATTATCGGGAAAAAAGTTTCAAAGACACCAACTAAGAGATGGCAGAACTATTTTCAAGAAACGGTTAAACTGAAATCTTCAGTTCCTCAGTCAGCACCAGACAGTAAAAAATTCTTTGAATTCTGCAAATTCTTTCTTCATGTGCAGTTCCTACATTGCGGCATTAGCTTAAAGAATAAATTTAAAACACTAAACATTAATTCGTTTCATGTTGAGTGCTGTATTTGAAATATTTATAATATAAATAATATTTTTTGCTATGTTATTTTTACACCGTCAGGAGGAGTCTCCTGAAAACGTTTTTTTCGTTACACTATTGGTTTCATTGATAAAAAATTTAAAAATGGCAAATAAAGTCATATAGTGTTTTATTTTTTCGAAATTTTTATATTTCACTATTCGAAACATGAAAACTTAATTGCTCAAGACACATAACAGCGACAATATAATTACTAATACAGTTACTGACAATAATATAATTGATAAAATGTATGAAAAATATAAATTCTCGAAATGTTGGAAAAATTGTTGGAAGTTACGTTTAATGAAAGCCTTTGAATATCTAAGTAAAGCAACGTCGAAACCATGAAACTGATTTAATTAACATTTCTAGAGATAATAAGGCAAAAATGAATAAATAAACAAATCGGAAGATTTTTTTCCGACTAGAAGTATACCTAAAGCAAGTATTTTAATCCTCAAAAATTTAGATTCGATATATCCTTTCAGGTGTAGAAACAATTCATTTTCTTCATGTTAGTGATGTTAATTTTTGTTCAAATCCTCGAGAACAAATTATAAAACAAGAAAACCCCTCGTGCGGCCATCTGCTGTCTTTATTCTATACTAAAAATCCTTTTTTTCCCTTATAAATCATCAGCTGACAACTTTCTGATTAAGAAAATTCCTTTAGAAAGTGGTTTCGAACGGAAAACACCGTCTCTGAAGGTCTGACAAAGTTATGTTTAGTAAAAGCCTTTGAAACTACATCTGAAACAAATAGTAGATCAACATCAAGCGCATGAAACCGACTTTAAAAAACTTTTCTACAGATACGAAGCAATAGAAAATTAGAAAGAATTTCTTTCTCGGACTGGAAATATACATAAAATAATTAGTTTTTTAAAAATTCGATCTTGAGATTAAAAAATATCTTTGAAAATATGTCACCGTGTCTTGCCGTTTATCCCGTGTATATAATTAAAAACACAACGAGTTATAGTCAGTGCCAATCCACTCTGACACTATGCAGAAAGCAGTGGCGGCGCGTCCATTGCACATTCAAACATAGATGAGAAACAAACGGGATAAATAGAATGCTTTTTTACTTACATATTTCTAATGTTGAAAAATTTCATACAAACCACTGTTTGAATTTCTTATTTCAGGTCTATTTATGTGATTAAAGTTAGAATGCATAAAATTTTCTAAAAAAGTTTAGCAAATTTTTTTAAAAGGCTTTCCATATATTTTTATTAAATTTGTTTTTTTAACCATTTTTGTGAAATATTCTTAAAATACTTTTTAGATTATAGATTTGTCCAAATATAATATTTGTGACGTGTAAATCATATCAACTCAAAAATGTTTTACAAATTATTTTTAGTTTTATTTCATTTTTATTATTTTTATTATCTAATAATTAAACTTTTCTCATAATTAATTAGAAAAGACAAAATTTAATTTACGCCGAAAGACATCACTCCGCTATATAGATAGGTGGCAGCATTCTGCATCCCGTGGCTACCATAGACGCACCATTGCATTCTACATAACGCCAGAGTGGATTGCCACTGACTGTAGCTCGCTGTGTTTTTAATTATACACACGGACAAAACGGAAAAACACTCTGACACAGTTTCAAAGATATTTTGTAAATCAAAAGAACGTTTTTTTTTCTTTTTTTAAAGAAATATATATATATATATATATATATATATATATATATATATATATATCCAGTCCGAGAAAGAAATTTTTCCTATTTTTCCATTGTTTCGTTTCTTTAGAAAAGTTGATTAGGGAATTTAATGCGCTTGACGTTGATCTTCTATTTATTTCAGATATATTTTCAAAGGCTTTTTTCTGAAAATAACATATCGTTCGAAACCACTTTTTAAAATATTTTCAGAAAGTTGTCAGTTGATGATTTATAAGGGAAAAAAAAGTTTTTTTTAGTATAGAATAAAGACAGGAGATGGCAGCACGAATGCTTTTTATTTTATAATTTGTTCTTGTGGATTTGACAAATATTAACATCACTTACACGAAGAAAATGAAGTGTTTCTGTATCTGAGAGGGTATATCGAATAAAAATTTATAAGGTTTAAAATACTTACTTTAGGTAGAGTCAGTTGGGGTAATTTGGGGCGCATTTTGCAGACTCCGTCGTTTATTTCTCTTTAAAAAAATAGTATGCGATGGAGAAGCTGCCTATATTTTTCGTAAGTGCATTGACATATTCTGCAAGGTTCATTAAACAATATCTCCTTTCAAAAATAATTTATTAATTAATCAACCTCACTTAACGAGCGTTCTTATTCGATTTGGTAGTAGAAAACAGATTTTCCACTTGAAATAGAACGCTCTATTCACTATTCTGGTAATTTTTCTTTGACATTTACATTAACTGAAAACCAAATAAGCCTTTCCTACAGTCAACTTCAAAGATACGATTTTGGCTTTTGACTGACTCACGAAATGGCAAAATGGTCTTTCACCACCGAAACAAATTGCTCAACTTGATTTAAAATTTCAGTTGTTAATTTGGCATAAAACAGCAGCTTTACAGATGGGACAGAACGCAACCACGATTCTAGATTTAAAATTGCTTCCTGTAAATAATAAATTATTCCAAATACATAAAAAAATATAGTTTTTTGTTACTTTGGAAGCCTGATCCTAATTACCCCGCAGTAAAAATTGTCAGGGTTAATTATGAACACTAACCTGTTTCTCAAGATGAAATCCAAAAGCGAGAATCCAAGTTTCCTCGTAATCGTTATGCCCTACAGATCTAGAAAATATGTACCTTAGAAACTTAGCTCATATGACATGCGTAGAAAACGAAAAATGAAACTGAAGAAATTTTGATTTCAATTTTCAGAACACGTTTGCAAATAAAGGAAACAAACGTTACCTAATAACATTGAAAAAGTAGGAAAATGTTTTTTCTTGATT
The DNA here is from genome assembly GCA_013235015.1 of Araneus ventricosus. Classification (NCBI taxonomy): domain Eukaryota; kingdom Metazoa; phylum Arthropoda; class Arachnida; order Araneae; family Araneidae; genus Araneus; species Araneus ventricosus. The sequence goes on along the minus strand of BGPR01003068.1, from coordinate 23,447 downwards.
CCTCTAGGAGTGTCCTAAACAATGTTCAGTTCGCTAAGGTCTCACCATTGCGCTGTGTAGTCACCGTTCCCGATTTCCCCGCCTGACCCTATACTTCCAGTCCAAGAAAATAAAATTCTTCCGATTTATTTATTTTTGCCTCAGTATCTCTAGAAATGCTAATTAAATCAGTTTCATACTCTCGACGTTGCTCTACTACTTAAGATATAGCTTTAAAGGCTTTCACTAAACGTAACTATTTTTTCAATATCTCGAGCAATTATGCTCTTCATACATTTCATCAATTATATTGTCAGTCACTGTATAAGTAATTACATTGTAGTTTTTATGAATCTTCGGAAATAAATTGCCACGTTTTGAATAGTGAAATACAAAAATTTCGAAAAAAAAATTTAATATGACTTTATCTGCTTCCTTAAAAACTTTTTTCAAATAAACCAACAGTATAAAGAAAGAAGTAACGTTGTTAGGAGACTATTCATGACGGTGTAAAAAAACATAGAAAAAATATTACTTTAATTATAAATATTTAAAATACAGGTGTCAACATGAAACGAATTCAGGTTTAGTGTTTTAAATTTTTCTAAGCAAATGCTAAAATGTAAGAAGCGCACATGGAGAAAGAATATTCAGAAACCAAAGAATTTTTTACTCCTTGTTGTTGGTTGAGAAACCGAAGACTTCAATTTAACCGTTTCTTGAAAATAGTTCTGCCGTCTCTTGATTGGTGTTATTGATACTTTTTACACTATAATATGTTATAAAGACATTTTTTTTAAAACTTAGCATTTAATCTTAGGGAATAAAAACCAATTTGCTGACATCTCTTTTCGGAAAAAGCATTAGTACTTTCTAAGAATTATGTATGAAACAAAATTTTGAACCTGATTCTGTCTTTTAAGTAATGGCGAAGCTAAGAGTTTGATTACAAAAAATAAATAAATAAATCTATGTTAGTCTCTTATACTTTTGCCAATAAAATGCTATTCAATTTTTTTTTTCTTTTGGGAAAAAATCAGAAAATCAAAAACTACAGCTTTCAAATACTTGATACTGATAAAAAAACTTTTTGAATTTGAAAAAAATTCTACTGCATCAGCAGTATTTGAAGAGTTTCAGAAATCAAAATTATTTTTAAATTAAATATATTCAATTAAAAATACTGATAATTAGACATAAGAGTATTTTAGACATAAGCAGGGGTGGCGCCAGAGGGGGACCGGGGGGCCAGGGCCCCCTGTCGGGGATGCTGTGCCCCCCCGTCGGGGAAAAATTTTGTATCCCGTTGGGGAAAATTTTTGTACGGGGTATTCAACTGTAGTTGATAAATAATAATCTGGCGAAAATTGGAGACCGGTTTCATTATACTCGTCCCCCCGTCGGGGAGATAATTCCCTCCTGTCGGGCAAACTCTAGCGCCATTCCTGGACATAAGGAACGCAAAACAAACTTTTTTACAAAGAAAAATGAGTTGAAACTCAAAGAAAAAAGCTGGAACTCACATCATTTCATAAACACTCACAATGTGAATGGGCTGTGACATCGCGACAGATGGCCGCTGTTGTGGCTGAGCAAGCTGGAGGCGAAGGCAGACAAATTGTTGTCTTTCAGAAATTTATTTACATCTTAATTTGTGTAAAACACAAATTTGCAACATTTATTTCCTTGATTAAAAATAATTATATTTACAAACAACATATTGAAACATCCTAGAAGGGAGGAACTGTAACTCTGGTCGAGAAATTAGCAATAAGTATAAGTAATTAACTTTCTCTTAACCAACCTGAACTCTGCTAGGAAAATTAAACACTTTCTGGAGTTCTTCGCAAACTCCCTCAAGATCAGTCCCGATATTCGGCCTGTCAACAAAAACACAAGAATATCGCAATCCCTAACGGGAGCACTGCGAGTCTTGATCCGAAACTTTTAATTACTGTAAAAATTGAGTTGAAGGCAATATATTTGAAGTGATGAGAATCCACTGCATATTGTCTCACAATGCATTTTGGGCTTGTTCCCAATTAAACGAAAAGACTATTTTGTGACAGATTTTCGGGAAAAATATATTCTGTTGTGTGGTCACATTATATTAATTACTATACATAATATTTTTACTCCTCATTAATCTAAACATTGCATTTAAATTTTGATCGTATAGTGGTTTTGAATATTAATTGAATAAGAAGTAAATTCAATAATGAAGGATATAATTTCAACTCGCATTAAATCACAGATAATTTCTACATCCAAACTCATAAGCTGGTAAAATGGGTAGACAGTGAAGCATACAAATGAACTGCAAAGGCAAGTAATATTAAAATAATATGCTTATTTAAATTAAATAAAAAATTTCGGCTATGCATATAAAAGAAATAAATGTAAAATCACTTGATTTCAATTACGCTAAAATGGGCCCACTCAATGTAAACAAACAAAACAATATCTTTAGAACTATATCAATTTACATTACAGAAATTACTAGTTTAAGCGAATTTACCAAAACTCATGCTTGATTTTACTTATCAAGTTGCACATATAATTTACACTAGCAAATTTTACACTTAATACTGAATTCTAACGCTGTCAGGAAATAGTTGCAACGACTATACCATTACCCAGAAAGACTTGACTTACGAACACGAAAAATATAATAAAAACATGCAGTACTTATTTTTTCCGAAGACACCTCGCCTCCAGGAATACATCGCACGACGTCAGCTGGCATTCACCTGCCATATCAGCTGCACAAATCAACGTTGTCATATTCGCGTAAAAGGCCAGCATGTGCCTTTCGCCGTTCTCAGAAACACTTCACCACTGAGATATATAAAATCCTGTCACGCACTAGCACAAACACTCGTTGTTCACATCCAGCTCCATCGTTACGAGAAGTCCATACTAGACTTCCAAATATTCATAGGCTAACACGCCCATCATCTATCTTATTAGATCTCGGCTTATTTTTCTAATTGAACTATGCACAGAACATTACGTCCACGTTTCACTTGCGTCTTATCAAGTTCTCGACGAGATAGACGACGAGACGGGAAAGCATCCATGCCTCGAAACAGCTCATCCGCTGGGAAGGTAGCGTCCATCGCAGGGTAAAAATCTCCCAAAGTTCACTGTCGCTGAGACATGAAGTGAAAAGCCAAAAAGGTCCCCAAAGTCTCAAGAGCCCGCGCTTATATCGCTCAAAATGCATCATATCATCAAATCGTCTGTTCTGACTGGACAAGGTCGATCTCAAGTGGATGATGAAACCATCATCTTTGTGATCGGTTAGAGGCTGAACGTCACTCAGAATGAAAACCGCCCACAATCGAACATGTCTCTCGTTGACGTTGGCTTGCTCACTAGTCCAGTCAACGAAGGAAAAATAGAAAAAATGGTGTAGTTTTGAAATTTGCCACAGTTATTGGGTGTAGTGTCCTAAGCGACATACTAAAAGTCTCCGAAGGTTGTTGGTGCGCGGGGGGGGGGGGGCCACTAGGCGTATTTAAAGGTGTGTTTTCAGTTTTTCTGAAATATCTCGAAAACTATGGGTTCTGTCGGAAAACACTCAATTACAAAATTAAACTACATGAACTTTCATACAAAAAAGTCCTACGTATTTTTTGTAGCATCAATAGTTTAGAAGGTACAGAGGGATTTAAAAGTTAATATTTCTACAATTCCTTATTGTAATGGTAAACTTGATTAAAAGTACTGAATCAGCAACCCTCCTGAAAACCTCATGCCTATATAATAACTATAAAAGGGTAATATTGTATGTTGCGGAGCGGGAGTGGGATGACAAATCCATTTGATTAACAATTATGCTCCCTTCCTCCCCTCACATCCTTTCCCCTTCAAAAGTTTCCTTCTACTCGTAACACAGTCAACGAATTGTAAATTTAAATAATGGTGTAGTTTTGAAATTCGGCACAGTTGTTGGCAAGAGTGCCCTAAACGACATACTAAAAGTCCTCGCTGGTGGAGGATGCGCAGGTGGTACAAGGGGGTTGAAAGCGGGGTATTTCTCAGTTATTCTTAACCCTTAAATGCATGATATCTCGAAATCTATGGATCAAAGCAAACAAAACTTAAGTATAAAATTAAACTATATAAAATTTCCTACAAAACTAGTCCTAAATTTTTCGTAGCATGAGATTTTAGAAGATACAGGGGGATTCAAAAGTGAATATTTCTAAAATTCTTTATTGTAATGATAAAATCAATTAAAAGTTCTGAATCAACGACCAACAGAAAAACCTCATGCCTACATAATAATTGTACAAGGGAAGCATTATATGTGTCGAGAGTAGTGGAGGTGTCATGTCGGGGAGGCGACAAATATATTTGATGAACAGTCATGCTCTCTTCCTCCTCTCCACAAGATCCCTTCTACTTAGACTTTTGGTTCTAGTAACGCTCCAAATGAGTGTATTTAGACAGTAAAATCTAAATCTACATATCTATACTCAGTTTAACTTAAAAGCTCGCAACCAGTCTGTCACAGTTCGACAGAAACATTTTCTTGCCATTGGAGAAATAAGAACAGGCATGTTCAATTACTAACACAGAAAATGCCTGCTAAAGGAATTGAAACGAGAGTCGCTACAGGGGATGCTAATACTTGTATTGTGATATCTGGGTTAGAGAAAGCAACTTCTCATCCCAAGGAAAAGACGTATACATAGGTGAGTCACTGATTGCTTTGGCACCACCAGAAAATAACATTTATTTTATGAAGCGTGGCAAGAGAAAAGTCGAAGCTGCAGAAAGAACTTTCTTTTGCCCATAACATCCTCCTTCTCCATGCATTCCGGGCTGCGACATAACACCAGCTATTTATATAAAAAGCAAAGCACTTTAGTTACATTGTTCAAAAATCCACTGAGCCAGATGAAAAACATTACTGACATTTTTATAACCCCTCATCAACACTAAATACTATCTCACAAGCTGATGAGAAAATGTTCCTAGCCATACAGAAAGCCCTTCTGATGAATGTAATTTGATTAACCGTAGATACACTATATGCCCAAAAGTATCCGGACACTTGCAGATTTTCACATTTTTTAGAATTTCTCCGGAATGGTTTAACCTTTAAACTTCGGACATGTAAAGAATAGACAATAACTCACATTTTACATTGAAGATTCGATCCTGAGGGCAATTAGGGAGCCGTCTCCAAACTGATGAAGACAAAAAGGTTTTTAGTCCACCCAGCTTCACAGAATACTGATAACAAGATGAAACTTCCAGAAATGGTAATGTTGAATGTGCATAATATTTACAGGATTTTTTTTAAACTCAGCGCAAATATTTGGGAAGATATAAAGGTTTTCTTAAAAAATCTCAAATTCTCCCACCTGTTTTTTACTTATAACATGCAGAGTTTTCTGTTATATTATACGAAACTTACAGAAAAATGACAATATGTTAGAGAAGCATTTGTGTAAAACTTTGGAAAAGAATTGTTGAATATTACAGGAATTATGAACAATTTTAGTAAACAGTGTTTTACTGCGCATCCGCGAAACATAGTGTAATTTTTCATTCACAGCTTTAAAGCCAGATATATAGGAAAACTTATATAAAAATATTCAGTTCAATATCATTAGTATTCAGAAAGATATCGGCATTACAACGAGCAGAATTTTAGCTCCTGTCGAAGAGAAGCTATAAGATGAGGGGTTGTACATAAATTGATATTTTTTAAACTTATATCTTTAAATAGTTATATTGAATTGTATAGCGGTTAGAATTTGCTGCATACCCATGAACACTTATGAATTACGTGCATAACTTAAATTCCAGCTAATTAGGCACTATAAATAACAAAAATTTTATTATTTTAATTATATTATTTACATGATTATTAACAAGTTACATATTACAATTTTACGGCCAAACGATATTTTTAAATATATTTATTTTATGGCGAAACGATTTTTTATCTAATTAATTTCTTTTCTTAAAATATTTTAATAATTCTACATATATATTTTTTTATTCGTTACGAATATTAGACGTGTTCGTGGGTAATCAGCAAATTCTAACCACTATACAATTCAATATAACTCTTTTAAAGATTTTTAAAAAATATCAATTTGTGTACAACTCATCTTTTAGCTTCGCTTCGACAGGAGCTAAAATTCTGCTCGTTGTAATGCCGATATCTTTCTGAATACTAATGATATTGAACTGAATTTTTTATACAAGTTTTCCTATATATCTGGCTTTAAAGCTGTGAAAGAAAAATTACACTATGTTTCGCGCATGCGCAGTAAAACACTATTTACTAAAATTGCTCATAATTCCTGTAATATTCAACAATTCTTTTCCAAAGTTTTACACAAATGCTTCTCTAACATATTGTCATTTTTTCTGTAAGTTTTGTATAATATAACAGAAAATTCTGCATGTTATAAGCAAAAACCAGGTGGGAAAATTTGAGAATTTTTAAGAAAACCTTTATATCTTTCCCAATATTTGCGCTGAGTTTACAAAAATTCCTGTAAATATTATGCACATTCAACATTACCATTTCTGAAAGTTTCATCTTGTTATCCGTATTCTGTGAAGCGGGGTGAGCCAAAAACTTTTTTGTCTTCATCAGAGACGGCCCCCTAATTGCCGTCAGGATCGAATCTTCAATGTAAAATGTGAGTTATTATCTATTCTTTACATGTCCGAAGTTTAAATGCAGTCGGTTAAACTATTCCGGAGAAATTCTAAAAAATATGAAAATCTGCAAGTGTCCGGATACTTTTGGGCATATAGTGTATGCAGCATTCCTCAAATCATCAACCAAGATCAAAGCTAATTTTTCCTCAATTCCTCCAACAAAGGAGCGGCGGAGCAACATTCATTTAGCAATGTGTTTCCGTTTTGGCACCTTTAATGGTACCTGCACCAAAGGTACACCTTTAGAAGAAGAGGAGGAGTTTGAACTTGATCAAATACTAGAAAAACATGGTGAAATTTAATTACGAGCAAGTGTAAAAATGGGTTATTCATATTTTTATGTAAGTATGTATGCATAAAAATAAAACTAACATTTTCAACCACTTATTATAATTATGTACTTTGTCAAATTGCTATAATATTCTAAACTATTCATCTTATGAACAATGTGTAGGACTATTTTTGTAGGAAATTTAATATAGTCTAATTTTAAACTTAAGTGTTTTTCGCTACGATCCATAGTTTTCGAGATATTTAAAAAAAACTGAGAAATATCCACTTTCAACACCCCTGTACACCCTACGCACCCTCCACCAGCGGGGACTTTTAGTATGTCCTTTAGGGCACTCTCGCCAACAACTGTGCCGAATTTCAAAACTACATCATTTTTTAAATTTACAGTTCGTGACTGGACTACGAGTAGAAGGAAACTTATGAAGGGGAACGGATGTGAGGGGAGGAAGGGAACATAATTGTTCATGAAATGGGTTTGTGACCCCCCGCTTCGAGACATACAATACTATCCTGGTATAATTATTATATAGGCATGAGCTTCTTAAGAGGGTTGTTGATTCAGCACTTTTAATCGATTTTACCTTTACAATTAGGAATTTTAGAAATATTAACTTTTAAAACCTCTGTATCTTCTAAATTATTCCTGCTACAGAAAAAAGTAGGACGTGTTTTGCAAAAAATTTTATGCATTTTTATTTTGTATGGAGTTTTTTCAATAGAATCCATAGTTTTCGAGATATTTAAGAAAAACTGAAAACACCCCTTTAAACACACCTAATGCCCCCGCGCAATCCCACCGTCTGGGAGTTTTAGTATGTCGTTTAGGACACTTCCCCCAACAACTGTTCCATATTTCAAAACTACACCATTTTTTTTCTATTCGTCGATTTTTGGCCTTCGTTGACTGGACTACACGACTATTTATAACACGACATGTTTGAACTAGTTTTATTTACTAAACCACGTGCATCTACTCTTTTTTCTTAAATTATTCACTTAGAAGAGTAAAACATCATTAGTAAATACAAAAAAATAATGCATAAACATATTAAATAATCATTTTTAGATTTTAACACAAAAAATATTTGTTTTAAAAACTCACGAGCAATTTTTGGAAAAGAACGCAGAGTAGGCATGCAATACAAGGAATACCGCCAAACTAAACTAGCCAAAATAAACTAGTTATGTACACCAGAGATCTATAAAGGGTTAACAAAATCTAATATTAGAAATTCAAATCGAGCCTAGTTAATGGAATAATTCTGATACCACTCAATCTTTATACAAATAAAAAAATTGCTTCTTCACATCTTTTATATGCGGTATACTTGACTGTCGAGTGTGGTGCTAGTGATTCACGAATTGGAATCTCAAACTATAAAAATGCCAATGTACTTCTACAAGAGACTTAAATTTTTATTTTGTCTTTCCTTTTAAATAATTATGCACTTTCTGAATTATGTTTGGCTTATTTATGAATAAGTAAATTTATTGTTTGTAAGATAAATTTATATAGTATACAAATGCTTGCTCCGTTACATTTAGCATCTTGCTTTGCTTTATTTATTATGATAATTTACTTATGACTGGGTTATTTTTTAAAATATGTAATGCATAGAAGTAGTAATTTCAATTTATTTTTTAGAAGTAAGATATATTTTGTCTTTTGGCACTAGTTTGATTATCAGGCGCTCTTTTGCACACCGATATGTTTCTGAATGAAGCATATTCGCAAAAGCATTCTTCGCAAAATGAAGTTCATTTTGCGGCAGCTCTTGTGAAGACGTGTCCTCCTTTCCCGAAAACTTGTCGAATCTCGAGTCTTTTCGTGTCTCTGAAGAAGCTCCCGAATGAACTTTTCCAAAATCATTCGGGACATTGGGCTCTTGTCTAATTGGTGAGGTTTTTCTTGTTGCTAACCGTTAAGCAGACTTCATCAGAATAAGAAGGACGGCCGTTGAAGGTTCTCTCTTTATTTCTCTTACGCTTTCGACTTGCACAGACCTGATGAAAGATGCAGCTTGTTTTTGATTTTTTTACCAATCCAACAATGCATGACGCGGCGAGGAACGACGCCACTTTACTATGAAGGATCGTGATATTTGGAAAATATGATATCCGTAATGGCCAAATCAGTAATCGATAAGTCTCGACAGCTATGGAATTCAGATTTTGAATTATAGATTCTCGTTGAGGAATATGAAAAAATTTCATGAATTTCTATGAATCATTCTTTTACAAAAATTTTCTAGAGATTGCTGTCCCTGAATCGCCACATAGCCTTTTTTAAATGAACTTAAACGTTTCCTAAGTTCTACGAATTTAAAATTCACAAAATACCTCGTAACAACATTTCAGGAAACTCACCGGAAGTGCAGTGAAATTATTTTGTGAATATCAGCTGTGATCCACCTTTGCCGCTGAAACTTCTACTGAAATAGAGTGAAAGGATGTGCAGAGGCGAACCCACCATTCAACGAAGTGTTTGGGAAAAACATTAAATCATATAATTTTGAAAATCGGTGCACATGCTCCTGAGGGGATCCTTTTGAACATAGTAAAGGTACCAGGCGGTAAGGGGGATCGCGCTGCCATTTTGGATTTCCACCCCCTTGTTTAGTTTTTCATGAATATTTCGACAACTTTTCGATTTTGAGAATAACTGCTATACTCAAATTTTAAAAAAACGTAAAATTCCCTACAAATAGATGTTTTTTTTCAATTATTTTGGCTTCTTTAATAGTTGCCGAGATGATAGGTTTCAAATTTTGAAGAATTATAAAATCTTCCGCTGGGGGAGCCACTAAGAGACAGATACACGCTTCTCATTAATTTTAACGATGAAATTGAAAACTTGACGATGCATTTACATTTTTTTTTTACCAATTATATGTACTCCAATGTACTTCTTTTATGTATTTCTTCTCTGCATTCAGAAGTTGGTCGCGACTTTCGAACTTCCCTAGGCATAAGAAATATTGAAAAAAATGAGCTATCTACAGTACTGTGGATGCAATATTTTTACATGATATCGCTTGTAAAGACTATATTTGTACTATAAGCTAACGCGAATGTAATGGTTACCATTTGCTGGAAATGCGTAGCCTGCATTTCCTCTTATTTTTAAGCTAGATTTCATTCATTGTAGGCTAAGTGAAGTGATAATATTTGAGGAATATGCTCAATTTAGAGGATGTTTCTTCGTCGGAACAACGGCAAATATTCATCGAAAATTATTTTTTAAATTAAGAAAAGGAGTGATATTTATTAAAATGGACTTGATATACAACTACAATTTCGGTGAAAAGACTACAAGCCCAATTCTATTTATATAGCTTCTTGTGCTTTTAAATTATTTTGTTCTTAAGCATACAAACAGATGTAATTTCGAAAAAGTTTTCTTCGTGCCCTAGGAGGTCTTAAAAGCCGAGATTAATCAAAATCTGGATAACGAGTTTTACGGTACTTTCTTTTTATACACGTATCCTAGAAAGTAATGAGCTAGTTAGAGTGATGAGCTATAGAGTCATACTATCATCTTTACAATTTTTATCACACAAATCCTTCTTGTTTTGATATTTGCAAGTATAAAACAAACAAATAAGTGTATAAGTTTGAATTACTTTATTCAAGATAAACTTCGATTAACCCAAGAATTTGAATTCTGACGTATATTGTACGAATTTTCACAGAATAAAGAGGAATTCCATAGATAATCATTTATTGCCTCAAAAAGTAGAGAATATTTTTCCTCCTGAGTTGAATGCATTTCAGAAACTCAAGCATCCATTTGGCATTTACCTTCTTGGTTCAATTGATCCAAATATCCAAAATGACAGTCCTGTAAGAAAAAAAGAAGCATTAAGGATTTAAAAGATTTAATTTAATAAATATAGGAATGGAACAAATGTGTGGCGTAAAAATAATGAATTTTATTACTTAATTCATATAGTTAGTTTCAAGATTTGAAGGAGGAATCGATTTGATTGAGGAGTTAAAGAATATTTTATTTGTGAATAATGTCAGATTTTATCACTGATTGCAATTATTCAGAAGAAAAGTAAGAAATGATAAGATTTTTTCTTTAAAAACTGTTCGTAAAAGTACATCTGTTCTTTACACTTTGAAACAGGTCTTTCATATCTTTCAACATGTCAAAAAGTATTTTTACTCTTGATAATAACAGAATATGTGTGGTGAAACCTAATTTCAAGTTCATATACCCATATTTAATAGGATAGACAATATATATTTTGAATAGTATTCAGTTATAACGAAAAGTGATATTTTAAGATTTTGTTTATTTTTCTAATTGAATAAAATAAAACAAATTAATAAAATAAACGTAATAAAAAACAAAGATGTAGATTAAATTTAGAGAGGTGAAATTAAAATATGATGCATTTAACACTTAATCCCGATGAACAAGATAGTCGTCAAAGACAAATGAAAAAGAGCGATTGCTTAAAAGATTCTTAAAGGTTAAATTTATTCATAGAACTTATATATTAAGAAATCTATATAAACATTTCGTTTGACAAACTCCTTAGAAACGCATTATTTATTATAGGACATCTTTAGTAATTGATGGATAACGAGATCTCATTTTCCAACCGTAAATAAAAGAGTGCAATTATTTTCAGCCTTCTTTTCAACAAGTTAATAATGTATCATAATGACTTCAACAACAAAAAAACCCACCCAGTTTATAATAACCCAATAAAGTTTTAAAAACCCAAGAACATCACTGGATTTTTGCTTGTTCTAGTACAACCTGCTTTTGTTTTCGACTTTACTATGTCTCATTTCTATTGTTCTAAATGTAGTACTTGAGTACTTCAATGGGTACTTCAGTGCGTGTAAACTCATCTTCAGTGCAAAATCTGAAGAATGATGTGAGTGTTGCTTCCTCAGGTGCTTGGGCACGTTAGGCAGCATTTTCTGTCGTGGTAGTAGACTCTCTGACCATTTTCAAGGTAGACGCTTAGATGAATCACAGTGGGGTGTCGCTCGTGTATCGGGAAGTCATTAAAACAATAATTGTTAGCTCTATTTAATGATGCATAGATTGGTTTTCTATGATCATTATTTCTCATAGATCAGCGAAAAACTTGCGAAAAATCACCCAAAACGAAAAGTAAAAATATTAAGTAAAAAAAAAATCTAGATTAAATTTTAAAATTTTGGCTTCCAGGTGCATTGAGTCACCATTACGACAAGCTGTTTGCCAAATCTCAAGGCTGTAAGTTCAATATTTTCGGTTCAAACATCGCGCGCACGCACACTGAATTTGAGCGAGATAAAACAAGATTGTTAGTTTCACAATCATGATTCAAAGGTTGAGCTTTTCGAGTATAACTAAGAATACTACATTTTTCAATGTTCAGGTGTAACTTGTTGTCCGTGCACCGTTTAAAAAGATAATCAAGATCTCTTTGTAAAAGAACATAATCTAAATTGGATCGTATTAGCATAAATAATTTTAAGTCGTCAGCAAATAAAAAATATTCCGAGTAATTTAAAACATAAGAAAGGTCATTAATAAATAAAATAAAAAGCAGAATTCCAACATTAGAGCTCTGTGGAACACCGGAAGTACTTGAAAACTCAAGAGAAAAGGCATTATTAAAATAAACATGGAATGTCCGATTACAAAAATAAGAATGAAGCCAATCAGCCAGGTTTACATGATACCCAATACCATGTAACTTATTTAAAAGAATGCCAAAATCAATATCCTTGGAAAAGTCTTTGGAAATGACATCAAATTGAGGGCCAATTTCAAATGCAGAAATAATCTTATTTGTCAAGGAGAATAAATTATGGTTGTTGAGCGTTTAGGGATGAACCTGTGTTGAAATAAAGAAATTAGGTTTTTAACTTAGTGAAAAAACCTCTTATGGATTACAATTTCGAAATTCTTAGACAAAGGACTTAAATGGGTCGATCATTTTTACAATCTTTTGTATTATCTTTTTTAAAAACAGGAATAATTTAGGTTTGCTTCCAGACATGAGGAAATACATTTGTTTTCAACGAAAGGTTAAATAAAATTAGGAAGGGATAAATAAAAATTTTTGCGCATTCTTTGATAATCATAGAAGGTATGTTATCCACACCAACAATTAGGGAAGATTTCAATTCCCTGATCGCAAAAACCACATCATAAATAATGCTGCCGATTTTAATGAGTTCATGCTTTTGAACTCATCATTTCCGTCGTAAGACACGTTATTATAGTGTACGCTGTTAGGAGAATTGATGCTTTTATTTTTAAAATAAGATCAAAACTTTTTAGGTTCCAAATTTGATTGTTTTCCGTAAGCCGCAGATATGTGTCGTAATCCTTTTGGATATTATACTTAATAATAGATCGCAAAGATTTAAATTCATAGACTGAATCAGGATTTCCACCTTTTAAAGCTCACTTACGGACCATGGATTTTATTTTTAGCAATCTCCTACTTTCAACTGAATACCAGAAGAGAAATTTTCCAGTAACAGTTTTTTGAAATGAATAGTTTTGCTGAAAAGATCCTTTAAACAATCATAAAAGCTAAGAACTGCATCATTTATGTCATTAAAATCAAGTAAAAAACTCCAATCGATCTCAGAGAACAAATACCAAATAGTTAAAAAATCTACCCTTTTAAAATCATATCTAGAGATATTAACATGCCTCTTATTGAGGTGGATAGGAGCAATATAGATGGAAACTAACAGATCAGGATGATGTTTGTCTTTGAGAAAAAAAAGTCTATCTCTGTGCCTTACAAAAATATCATTAAAATCAATATAAGTTAAAATCGAATAAAGAAATTTTTTATTACTATTAAAAGTATTGATAAATTATCCTAAATTATAAAGATTCATAACATTAGATAATTCTTTCACAATTGGGTTCATCAGATCACCAAAATCATCATATATAGAAAAATGAAATCACCTCAGATGAAAATTTTATCAAAAAGTCCAAATCCTTCAGAACAAAAATTTAACATATGCGTCGGCATTAGAGGAAGACGGAAAGTAAACAACACATAAAAGTATTTTTTCTTTGAGATTTAACTTTTTGGGAAATCTGGTCATTTCTTAGTTTGCCCAAACACTCAGAGATAAGACATCCCTCAGGCCATACCGATGCATCCAATAACTGCTGTAGGTCATCTTGAAGAACCTGGATGTGAAAAGACGCATACGTTTGAAGTCTAGGACACTGAAGAAATTTCAATCCTAAAAGACTAAAAAAGTCGGTAACATCCTTCACTGTTGTTTCAGGATTTTATCTAGATAAGAAAACAGCCTTCCTCCTCTGTATTTCACTAACTATTTTTAGGTCAGAAATTTTTTAGCAGCATTGATTACAAATTTCGATTTGATATTTTTTATCATTAACAGAATGATCTATAACTTTGAAATTACCTTCGTGTATAGATGGGGGAGTCTGAGCCACAGAAACATACGTCAAAACAATAGTTTTCATTTCATCATTGATGATTTCCTGCTGCAAACTAGACGTTGTGGGTGGTTGAAGTTGATCAGTCTGGATGGTATCGAAGGTTCGACGAATCAGCCTAGAAATATCGTCAACTTTATCGTAAATGTCCTTCCAGAAAGCAGCGAACTCATGTTTTGATTCGATAAATAGGTTCTTCATTGTTCCAGGATGTTCGGATTCCAAATTTTTGTTAGGAACAAGGAGAGAAACTGCCTCGATATTTAAAATTAAGATGCCTGCCTTGAGATTCGAAAAATTATTCTCATCTATCCGAGCATTGGCAAACTCTTTATCAGTAACTCGTTTAAATTATATATATATATATACATAACACCATGTTTCTGTGAGGTATAAAGGTGATTCCAAAGAAGACAGCAGTCGTTGACGAAAGATGAACAGTTTATTTTATTTGTAAGTTTCAGCTGATTAGGGTAGAATTTAGAATAATATCAAGCCATGAATAAAAATATAGACGCAAAGCGCAGTCGCTGGAGACAAAGAAACAAGCCACGCCGAAGCGGGTACCTGGTATAAAGGTTACATGATTTTGAAAAGAGGAAATTGCACCATCGCAGAGAGATTAAGTCGTATTGTAAAAGAGGAGATTTCCCGAGCGTTAGACAGGTTGAAACTGGATTTCAGCCAGTTAAAGTGACAGTTAATTGTGTGTTAGAGTTGAAGTAGAAATAATTTTACGAATTAAATTTTGAGTAGCGTTTTTTAAAATTAGGAAAGTGTTAATTTATTACATATATATATTTCAATAAATATCAAAAACTTTCATATATTAATAAAAAATATGAAGAAAAGACGAACTCAAAGTACATCCTAGTAAAGATGAAAAAGCGGAGATTTTCAAATGGAAAAAATAACAAAAACAGTGTATGTATAAGGGTGAAGAAAATATATGCAACGGTTCAGCTAAAAGGAATTCCAGGAGCGTTGTTGTAAATACAGCAAAAATAAGATATAAATAGAGATAACAAGAAATAATACAGAAGAGTAATCGCAGTTAAAGCACTTTCGTCAGGGGATGAAATCAATGTGAACTGCACAAAGAATCTGGCATTGAAACTACAATATCTGATTCGTGATATGTGCTGGCATTTGGGATGAGATTCCGTGTCTAAGGCTTTAATATCTATCACTGATAGTAAGAAAATGCTGGATATTTTGTGCGGTTCACATTGATTTCATCCCCTGACGAAAGTGCTTTAACTGCGATTACTCTTCTGTATTATTTCTTGTTATCTCCATTTATATCCTATTTTTGCTGTATATATATAGCACATACTATATACTATGTATAAACGCAAAAATTGCTATATACCTAAAATTAAAATAAAATAAAGCTACCATATACCTTTATACCTTTATAAATTCAAAAATAAAAAATTCAAAAATTCTCTCACCTTATTAGAATTATCAGAAAATTAAAATCAACAATACAATAGAAAATAAGTCATTAATTATTGCAAATCCTTAAGAAATAAGTAGAATATAGAAGAAATAACGGCACCCTATCAAAAAAATCCTTAATGAACTATTTAATATAATATGTTACACTTAAAATTAAAGTAAAATAAAAAAGATTTGAAAAAGACAATCCAAAATGGAGATCCTACAATTATAATCTACTGGAGGATCGGAGATTTCCATATCGTGTTACCCATTGGATCACGGTACCGGCCCTCCTGTAAGCCTCACTGTTAGATGAGAAAAGGAAGTATGTCCCAAATTATTTCAAGATGAGAAAATAGAAGGATAATTACCATTCAGAAGCTGAATTGCCATTCAGCCTATTCCTAACATGAAAACCAGAAAACATAACTATAAAATAATTTATTAAAATAAATCTTAGTTTAACATTTGGAAAGTTTACATGTTGCACAGTTTTTATAACTGCACACCAACCTATCATTTTTTGATAGTCCCTGAAAATCACGCCATACCATTTCAAATTTAACTGAGAAATATAAGCATCTCTATTCAATTCAGCAGTAAATTGGAAAACTAATATTTTAAATTTAAGAGACAAAAACTAGAAGCAATTACACTAAAAGAAATATTTAAAAATAACCAAGAAATAACTAAAAATGCTAATTTAGTAATCTAAAATATTATTAATGTAAGCACTTAAGAATTTCTTAGGAAAACCATTTCCCAAATTCAATAAATATTTTAATTTGAAGTTGCTTATTAGTAGATTCTGAGACTAACATGTTGTTCCTGTGTATATAATTTAATATAATGTTTTTCATAAATTGAACGACTTGAATTGCTATCCCAATATGGGTATCTATTTATGGTAAACTCAAAAGCATTTCTTTTTTCTCAAAAATAATTGAAATTAATTTATTATTTACTATTTTAATTTCAAAATCAAGAAAATATGCAAATAAAGTTTTGTTATTATTTTTCAATAATTTAAAATAATCTGGATAGAAAGTAGTTTGTGGTTTGAAGCATATATCTTTTACAAAAATTATTAAATAATTAATGTACTTTTACATAATATAAGAAATATTGTTAAATGTTCCTCTTTCATAATAGAAGAGTTAAATATTAGCTAAGCCATTACTGGTAGATCTATCTTGTGGTAGACCTCTAATTTGATGGTATAATTTGTTGTTAAAATTAATATAGTCTGCTTTTAAAACCAGATCTATTATTGTTTTAAATTTTTTAATGTCTATCACATTATTTAAACCAAAATCTTCATGAATTTGTAATAAAGTCTTTACCACATCATCAATATCTATACTATTAAATGAATCTTGAAAGTCAATTGATATATTACTACATATAAAAAAGGGAGAGATTTTACTATAAGCTTTTTGATTCTAGTACAAGCGCCTTTCTTGTTTTCATCAGCACAGACTTTCTGTAAAATAAAAAACACAATGAATGACCGTGTATAGCATTGTTTTTCTTTTATGCTCTGTTGCGAAACTTTTCGTTTCTTCTGCTCGAAAAAATCTTAAACAAATGCATTGACACTTGTTAAATACATGCTGGAATAAAATCCTCACTTTTTAAGTAGTGTAGAAAATTATTTCACGTTCAAATCACCTAAACTACATAGACGAGTTCTGTGACTTCAGAATGTTCGAAGTCCATGTTGTTGATTTTTTTCTTTCTGAGTCTTTTGATCCTGATCAATTGTCTACAATTCTTCCAATGTTTTTATTCAATTCATTTTCGATTGAAAGATTTGTAAACAGATTTTATCAAATCATTAACACGAAAAATATGATTTTTTTAAATGAAATAATTCATTCCAAAATATAGTCTTTAAATTCAGCTTTTCAAATCATTCAGTCGAAAAAATATTTTTAAAAGAATCCAACCATATATTTAAAAAACTTTTTGAATAGTTTATTTTGTAAACTTATAAATTTTAAACTAAAAAAATTCTTGAAATAATAGTTTGAAGCATCTATCGGGAAAAGAGTCAGCAATAATAATTTGTTTGCTTGATTATATGAACGTTAATGGCTTATTGTGTGAAAAAAAATTGTTACATCTTTAGTTCAATACATTTACAAATTAATTTAGCTTCAGAAATTAGTAGTTTTCTGTAGAAGAAAATAAACCAATCTTCCTTTGAAACATTTTATATTATAATAGTGTTTGTTAAAAAAATAATTTCAAATTATTGAATTAATATTATCTTCTATTTTTTCGTCTTTTGGACGCTATGAAATTTGAATAAAACGCTTCTTCACAAGTATGACCATTTTTATAACTTATTAGTTTTGTAATGTTAACAGTCTTTAAAATCGCTCTCAAACTTAATTTTGAATTTTTCTGAATTTTCAAAGTATCTACATCTAATATCGGATGGCTTTGTTAGCTCCTACATTTACTTTGATATCGCATGGTGAATTACAAACATTTTCAACTGAAAACTATGACAAGTCTGTTTCTTTCTAGTACACATACACCTGGGGTCCAAAGTTAAGCATAATTTGTAAGATGGGAAACTTTGGAGTTAATATGCATACAATGGTTGCAATTATGGAGAATCGTGGGAATTAAAATAGTTGGAACTCCATTTTACAATGAAAATTCGGTCTGGAAGGCATTTTGGGACCAACCAGTAAATGACAAAGAAGAAAATGATTTTGGCTCACCCCGTTTCACAGAAAGCTGATAATGATTTGTAACATTCATCAATGATTTTGTCTACTATGAGCAATATTTACTTGCATCTTCGTAAAAATAGCACCAGTTTAGGGAAGATATAAAGGTTTTTTTTTTAAAATATCAAATTTTACAGCATGGTCTATGCTTATAACATACAGAGTTTTCAATCAAATTATACGAAAATAAAAGAATATGTAACAATATGGAATCGAAACATTATATTAAAATTCAAAATCAATAATTTCAGTATTCGAGGAAATACGAGTATCTATAGTAAATAATTTTTAACTATGTATGTGGGAAACATAGAATAATTTTTCTCTCACAATTTTGGAGCCAGATATAAATGGCAGCTGATATAAAAAAAATCCAGTTGATTACCATTAATATTCAGAAAGCATTGCAGCCGATATCTCTCTGAATGTTGCACAACTACAGTTGTGTGTATCGGTGTAAATGAGTGTAAAGGATATGGGGAAATAATTATAAAATTTATTTTGAGAGAGAGAGATTTATATTCTAATTAAATTTAATTCACTAGAAAAATGTATTTGCTTAAATAAAATTTTTCGTAAAAAAACTGTTTTACTCCATTTTAAAGAAAAACATGAAAAGTCATTTATTTAATTTATTGCAAAATTAAACAGAATTAATTTAAAATACGGAAAATATTGGTGATACAAATGGGCATCATTTTAGTGTGTAAGGGAAGTGGGGGTAAGAGTACGTACGGATTTTTCCCCCTGATGGCAACAGTGCAAGCAGCAGCGAGTGTGATAATACAACACATGTGTTTTCAGATCTCTCAAGAGATCGCCGTTATTATTTTCATCCTTACTGTCTTTTATTTATCAGGAAAGATATGATTTCGTTATGTTAGCATGTGTAATTTTTCTGTGAAGAAATCTTAATTTTTTTTTTTTTTTTGTAAATAAAGGACTAATGCTTGCTTTCAAAGTAAATATCATTATGAGATTTGTTCCCTTCCGAACAACGAGGCCACGTTAGAATTTAACTTTAGTGAATGCTACGGTCATCTATGGACGATTTAGAGAAGCAATACATCGGCGGCTAAGAGTACGCACAGACCAGATACGCGTGCTCTTTTCCGCTATGTAATTTGAAGCAGCTATTCCAACAAAACTTTGCTTTTTATTTTATCATTATTATTATTATTATAAAAAATGAGATTGGGAACAATATTTTATGAATTATGGGTTTAAATTTTATGATTTTTACTATTTTTAAATATTAAAAATTTTGATTTCTTAATTTCGGAAAAAATATTTGAATTAGGCTATTTTTTTAGGCTTTTTTATTACGAAAAATAGTGCGTTTGTAATTTCGTATGTTTCAAAGGTTTAATCAAGTTTCTATTCGGATTATAATGATATAAGTAAAACGTGTATTTATTTAAAAATTCGCCTTTAATTTCCAATATTCAGCGCCGTTGAGGCGGCAGAAGATATTAACCTATAATTCTGAAATTTTGTAAAGGTGTTGTTCTTAATAAGTAGTAACTTTTAGGCTACTTGCACACACACCGATTCGTGTCGACCGGTTTTGAAAATGCTCGGCTTTTTGCAGACGATGAGTTCCTTGCACACACACCGATTCGTGTCGGTTGGTTTCATATCGGATGTACATCAGGCCATTCTCGAATGCAGTCTTTTTTCTGAAGTTAAAATGAATCCAAAACGTTGTGGTTGCTTTACCGTTGTCTCAGGCGTCGTACGATTAAACGTAATTACTAATCTACCGCATTTTGAAGTTAAAAATTACGTTTTTAAAGCAGCCATGAATATAAAATTATGAATATAAAAATAATAAAATTATATATTAATATATATAATTAAAAATTCAATCGAAATCATATTCCAGAACGAAAAATATGTTTTTGATTTTCGGCAGAAAATGGGCTTACAACGTAGGCGAACACCTTAAAAATTGATTTGGCAATACAATCAAATTTTAATGTTTTAACTAGCTGCGTGGCGCGGCGTTGCATGGGCTATCTCGAATAATGCGTTATTCACTGGCAAAGTGATACATGCCCAACATTCTCTCCTAAATAAATAAGAAGAAAAGAGCGGTTGAAACATTTGCGTCAAAATCGACAATTTAAAAAAAAATAAAAAAAAATTGTTATTTTGTAAAAAAAAATTATGCCGTGTATGGCGAAATGAATGGTCTATCTCAGGGGTTCCCAATCTTTATTTCCTCGCTTACACCTTTATTAATTTTTATATTTTCGAGTACCCCCTATCGACATATCCTCCCACACCACCACCAACCATCCCTTCTGTGCAAAGAAGTTATTATCAATAATGTTAAGGGCTAAGGTTAGCTTAAGTGTCAAATGACCCGAATTAATACCATTTGCTGGACTTATTTTACTTTTTGTTGCATTTGTACAATAGTATTAGTTACAATAGTAGATCGATTCCAAAACAAATACAATCAGTATTGTAATAATTTCGCATTAACTTATAAGGATGGATGAAAATTACACTCCGTATTAATCAACTATTCAGGCGGTACAGTTATTAAATTCTAAGAATTCACTTGGAGAAACAAATTTCTCTGACTTTTTTCTGTCAGCGTCAATTTTTATGTTAATGTAGTTTAATTATTTAAACTTTTAACGTTATTGCATGTAACATTGTCGTTGTAACAATGTTCTTTAAAGTAAACAACTTCAACAATAAATTGCGCAGCAACAATGAAAAGTATTGTTGTAAATTAGTTTTTAATTAATATCTTTTTTATTAATTGTAATTTCAGAATTTAAATGGCCGAAATCGATTCCTTGGACTATTCCCCATCTTTTGGTACTTTCCGCGCGCTTCTGCGTTCAGCGGTTCGTGAGAAGATAGCTGGACATACATACATACATACGTTTGTTTACCTTCGAGATTTAATAGGATAGATATTGTGGAAAGTAATCACTTCGACATTCGAAAAAAATTGAATCTCCATTTATTACGTTAATAAATCAAAACTAAAAGAGAAACCAATGTAAAAACAACAAATTTATATTTACTTCTCATGTTTCTCCATGTTTGTTGAACGTCATATAAAACGACAGTTTACATTACACAAAATTCAGGCACATTGCCTCGAAAGCCTATATTGGCTCATAAATTAATTACAAAGTTCAAGTGTTATTTAGTTCTTAAAAATAAACTAAATTTCAACTATACAGAAATAAATACTAAGTGAATTATTAAGTGAAAGCAATAAAAAACAAATACTTGTTTAGTTTTCCATTTTCAGCTACTAAGTTTTACTAAAATGTTTTTAATTTTATTTCCAAGTATCTCTTTAGTAAAATAAAAGAAATTTTCGGATTAGATATCATATGGTTATTTGACTAAATCAGGTACATTATGTGAACAATGAACAAAATAGGTGCAAGGCCATTAAAAGAACCTGGGTTAAATATCTACCGCAATCTGAAGTTAAAAATTTCGTTTTTAAAGCAGCCATGAATATAAAATTATACAAGATTCAATTGAAATCATATTCCCGTCGAACAAGCTGGTCGCCGAAGGCGGCTAATTCAAACTAAACTAACTCCAAATCGCAACTGAAAAGAAATAAATATTAAGTTAGAACAATGAAAAACGCTTCTTTGTTGCGCCCTTTTGTACATTCTTGTACAAAAATACTGTTGTCAAAACAAATGCTTGTTTAGTTTTCCATTTTCAGCTATTAAGTTTTACTAAAAGGATTCTAATTTCATTTCCGATTATCGTTCTAGTAAAATGAAATAAGTTTTGGAATTACATTAAGAAATAAAAGTGAAGTGAAACGAAAAAAGTATTTTTGCTTTTCGGCAGAAAATGGGTTCTCAACGTAGGCGGACACCTTAAAAATTGACTTGGCAATACAACTAAATTAGAATGTGTTAATATTAAGAATTTTTGTGATAATAATCTAAAACTGTGGAAAGCAAACTCTTCAACATTCGAAAAAATTTGAATTTCCATTTATTGTGTTAATAAATCAAAACTAAGGGAGAAACCAAGGTGAAAACAACAAATTTATATTTATTTCTAAGGCTTTTGGAGAGTAAAGTTGTTTTGAGAATTATTCTTATTTAAAAGCTAATTATGTTAAATGAAAATTCATTAGAAAATTATCTTAAATTAACTATAACTAACTTTAAGGCATTGCAATTATTCAACACAGATTTATCAAGATAATTAAAAATAAATAACAAAGCAAGTACCAAATGTAATTAAAAAAATCGAAATAAAAGTATGGAATGTATGCGGAATCATTAATATTATTTTAAAATTAGATAAACCGACTTGTTCAAATGTAAAAAAGCATATATATATTTTCAGAGACCCTAAATGTTAAAGCGCTTGGACTTTTAACAAGCTTAATCCGCCACTGAAAACCATTATTTTTAACTATCCATTAAAAATTTCTTTGTGTATAAGTAATTTTCTCATTCTTATACTGAAAATATCAATAAAGAAAAAAATATCCCTAAAAATATTGCTCAATATTTTTTTTCAAAATGTTACTAATTTTATTATTTCGCACGAGAGCGAAGTCGATCGGCTGAAACCGGTGTGTGTGCAAGTGTCAGAAGAATTACATATGCTACTGGAAACGTCTGCAAGAAACCGGATGAAAGAAGTCGGCGTGTGTGCAAGCGCCAGTAGATTTACATGTATCACTGGGACTCCCCGCAGCTACCGATGTCGACGAAGCGCAGTGGCTATTCTCGGCAGCCGATTGGTTTTTTGTAGGCCGGTACGTGTGCAAGCTCCAACTGTTCTCTATACACTACTAATGGAATGTTGCAGACCGGTTT
>BGPR01003067.1:96314-146153 GCA_013235015.1 Araneus ventricosus | reverse complement strand
CAAAGATCTGGGCGTGCGTAAAGGACGGGGAAAAAAAAAAAAAAAAACGAACATGCACACATAATACTAAAAAAAATTGTTCTTTCAAATGTATGGGTAACGGCTGTCCCATACTTTGAAGATCCATAATTAAATCCATTAAATCCCATAATTTATCAAAATGATCAGTAATCATAATGTTTACCAACACTCGGAGGAAAAAAAAAATATACACAAAATAAACAAACAAAAAAAAAATGCTGAAAAAAATATTAGCAGTAATTTCAAATACTTCATAATTCACTGAAAAGATCTCCAGAAACGGAAAAACAAACTAATTCTGGTATAACTCCTATTTGATATTAAATCATCATAAAAGCAGGCAGTAGTGTGGATGCAAACTTGTAGACAGATAAAGAGAAATGTACGATCTCGTAAGCTATCTGAATCTCCTGGACATATAGCCACATCCCGGTTCTTCTTCCACATCTGAGTGTGATTATACTATAGATTTTCATCTCAAGAAGCATCATCTAATTTAACTACTAAAAGGAAAGCGATTCTGTTCATATAGAACCAGTCAACGAAGGTCCAAAATGGGGGTGAAAAAACATTAACTCATATAGTTTTGAAAATTGGTACACATGTCCGTGAGGGGCTTATTATGAACATACTGGAAGTCCCTGTTCCTGGAGGGTGAGTTCGCGGCGCCATCTTGGATTTCATCCCTCCTTTTTTAGTTTTTCCTGAATATCTCGAAAAATATTCAATTTTCAAATTACAATTGATTAAACAAATTAAAGAGCATAAAATTCCCTACAAACTATACTTTTATTTTTCTACCAGCTTTAATTGTTTCCCAGATAATGGGTCTCAAAAGTTGCCGCCATCTTTGATTTCATCTCCCTTTTTTAGTTTCTCTTGAATATCTCAAAATCTATTCAATTTTCAAATTACATGTAATCAGCAAATTAAAGAGCGTAAAATTCCCTACAAACACATACTTTTATTTTTGTTTTAGCCTTAATAGTTTCCGAGAAAATGGATTTAAAAATTTGCCGTCATCTTGGATTTTATCCCCCTTTTTTTAGGTTTTTTTTTTAATATCTCGAAAACTAATTTTCAAATTACATTAAATACAACAAATTAATGATCGCAAAATTCCCAACTCATGCATGCTTTTATTTATTTTCTAGCTTTAATAGTTTCAGTGATATTTAAGAAAAACTAAAAAAAAAAGGGGGGGGGGTAAAATCCAAGATGGTTGCAAATTTTGAAATCCATTATCTCGGAAACTATTAAACCTAAAACAAAAATAAAAGCATTCGTTTGTAGGGAATTTTACGGTCTTTAATTTGCTGACGATATGTTATTTAAAAATTGAATAGATTTCGAGATATTCAAGAGAAACTAAAAAAAGGGGGAATGAAATCCAAGATGGCAGCAACCTTTGAGACCCATTATCTGGAAAACAATTCAAGCTGGAAGAAAAATATAAGAATCTATTTGTAAGGAATTTGATGCTCTTTAATTTGTTAAATCAATTCTAATTTGAAATCTCAATAGTTTTCGACATATTCTGGAAAAACTAAAAAAGGGGGATGAAATCCAAGATGGCGACGTGAGCTTACCCACAGGACCGGGGACTTTTAGTATGTTTATCAGAAGCCCCTAACGAACATGTGTACCAATTTTCAAACCTATATGATGTAATGCTTTTTTTCAAACCCTTCGTTGACTGGACCGAAATTTCGAATTGGAAGCCAAAATTTCGGTCCCTCGGAAATTTAAATGTAAACACCTCGCCCCCTGGCGAGGTGTTTACATGAACACAAATGACATTCGTTTTTGACTATCAGTAAATGACTGATTTTCATTGGTTTACAACTGTGTTTCAGTCTATTTATAAAAAAAAAGATCAGCAAATTGTCGCAAAATCAAAATATTCCAGGTTTAGAATAAATTTCCCTGACTTTTCCCGGTCTCCCGAAATTCCCTGCCTATTCCCGGTCGGGTGGCCACCCTGTTTTAAGACCAAAAATGCGATAATTCGATGCACGAGTATTCTTGGGCTAGTAAGTCACGTGGTTAATGCCAATTAAGTTGTGAAACATTTTGTGCTATGTAGAGTACAAATAAACTATTTTTGTAACTTCTACTTTACCCTTTAACATACATTGACATATCTGGCATGTGCATCGAAAATTACAGAATTTTTGCTATTTAAATCCGTATTTAAGTCAGCGTAACAATTCATTTTAAATACAAAAATCATCTGGACATCCTCAAATGTCTCAAGTATACTTTACCATCTCAATAAATATATAAATAAAAAATATCCCAAAATGGGTGGTGGCATCTAATTAAGAGGTTAAATAAAATCATATGGCAGGGGATTAAGAGGGTGGGAGGTTAGAGTCTTTTCAGAAATATCTAAATTTGCTTTTGTGCTTTAAATATACTCAAATAATGTTTCTGAATATGATCACAGTCTGTATTGATGAATATTGCCTTGGTCATGATATTAAAGCAAACCAGCCAGTTTTTAGTTTATTTTCTTTGTTCCTTTATATCAGTATTTTCAAGATGAAACCTTTTCACGTATTGGGTTTTTCTTTCAGAAATTTCTCCTAACAATAATCACACAAGGCAGCAGCAAGATTGTTTAAGAACAATTGTTGAATCGCCTCGAATTTCACATTTTGATCTCGGTATATTTTAGAGTATTTATTTTAGTAGAGTGTGATGATACACGAGTATTTTACAAAAAAAAAATTCTGTGTACAATGCTCATGGTGATCACACACGTTGATCAAGGCTTAAAAAGAACTGGAAATTTTAAAACTTAGGCCCTCAATCAGACAAAAAAAAAAAAAAAAAAAAGATTTTAGTTTAAAGCGAGAGATTCAGAACTTAAAATTTTCAAGTTTTCCCTTCTAAATGTATGATTACAGCAGATTTATATTTTACTCACAATAATCCATAAAAAAGTTTTTGTTGTTCTTTATTCATGCACAGACCATTTGACTTACAGGGCGGGACAATATTTGGCACAGTGATGGATTAGCACAAGAGACAGCCAAAGGCGCAAAAACATTTTTAAAATTCAAATTAGAATTTTATTTATTTAAGTGGTAAACTCAGTCGTTTTTTGCTAATTTTTTTCCATTATAATTCAAATATGCATAAGAAGAAAAGTTATGCTTCTGGTGTTTTAATTTATCAGTTCTTGCATCTTTTGTTTCGTATTTTTTACATATTATTCTTTTTGAGCCGTATTAAAGGAAGTTGGTTCTTGCATCTCCCCCCCAATTTTATTTCATTTCTCTTCATATATTATTCTTTTTGAGCAGAATTAAAGGAAGCTCGTTGAAATAAATTTTTCTTTTGCAAATGATTTCCGGAACTTAACACAAAATATTATGCTACTGCATTTTAATTCATAAACATCGAAAAAAAATAGTTTTCCTGCATTTTTTCCCCTCTGTCTCTCTTTCTGTCCTTTAAGGTTTTATTTTGCAACGCATATTTTTATTAAAATTTTACTTTTCTAAACATTTTTAATCAGCAAAGCCGGGAAAATTTTGTATAATATAACTGTTCATTTTAAAGCTGAATTAGTTATTATACAGTATATTGTTTAAAAGTTCAGAATAAATTTTCTGTTCTCAAACATCTAGTGTTTATATTTAAACCATATTGTTATAATATAATGAAAAGCTAGAATTGAAAGTTTTCATTCAACAAGAAAGGATTCAAAGATATGTTTGTTGGGGAAGGTTAGAGACAATATTCGTAGGCGGGAAAAAAACGGAGGTGGCATATGAAAAAATAAGGACCCCTGGTAATGCCGGGTTATCAGTTAGTTTAAGTTTAGTTTTCACAAAGAAAACCCAAGAAGTCGAAACAGCCAAGGAGAATCGACATTTTTAAAACTTTGTCAGACCAAACTGCATTGATTACTGCATCTCTTTCATTTAATGACCAATTAACTAATTTACCCTTTGGGGTATATGGACAATGTTCAACTCTCTCCATCACCAATGGTTAAAAGTCAATGTTCCTCTTAAATCTCTTATACATCTAATCTGCCGAGGGGAACACCAGGTAAAGGGGTCACCGATTTTTTTTTCAGATTCGTTAAATTTGTAGTTGTGTCTTAGGATAATACATCATGCAAACCACAAGTTCTACAACTCAATAATTTTAGAGAAAATTGATTGAAAACTTTAGGGAATAAAATATCAACCAGCTTGCTGCAGCTGTAGGCTGAAATTGCGGAGGTCAAGTGGTTAGAGTCGTAGCTTTGTAATTGCTGGATCGATTCCTACACACACTGAATTTTTTTTCAATACCATTTAAATATATTATAAGGAATAATTACATTTATATGCATGGATATTTATTGAACTTTCAACAACATTTAGTAATTCTGCTAATTCTTTGAAAGATAAAAATTTATTTTTCATTATAATTTTATTGATCACACTATAAGTCGTAATTAATATATTTAATAATAAAATACATGACATTTAGATGTTTAAGATTATTCATGAAATACTGTTTTCAAAGTCTCATTAATCATTGGATGAACTTTGAACATTAAAAGTTGCCGGGTTATTATTTGTTATACAGACACAAAAAACAAATTCAAACGGCATCTACTACACTGAACAAACCTATCTTGGCCGCAAATAGAAGGTAATTTTATGTCTGCAGTTGAAAAGCAAACATTGTTCACATTGTGGAAAATATCCCTTTTGTCAGACAATTTGGATGAAAACCAAACGTAACGCAATATTTTTGTGAAATATCAGTGTTGATAAATTGGTGCCACAAGATGGAATGTAGTACTGGTTGATATTCTACCCGCTAAGCTTTTTGATTGATTTTTTCAAAAATTACTGAGTTGTAGAACTTGAGGCTTGCATGTAATATTGTCCTAAGGCACTACTACAAATGTATCGAATTTGAAAAAAATCGGTGACCCTTGTACCTGGTTTCCCCTTGTGAGTAGAAGTGCCTAGGCACTAAATTAGACTCAAAAGGTAATCCAATTCAAGCAAAATAGAGCTTATGAGTTATCTACAGAACTCTTAGTTGACAGGTATTAATCAGAAAGCTTCAATCTAGGTTAGATTGAAAGTTATTAAACATTAAGAAATGATGATTTACTAATTGAATAGATTGGCAGAGAGGACGAATGCAAACATAAAAAAAACGAGAAAAAGAAAAAAAAAAACCTTAAATTTTGACACTATAGTCCGAACCATTGTAGAGTAATAATGTTTTAGGTCTTGCATCAGCTGTGAAGATATCTTCAGATAAAGTTTTCAATCTTACATCAGCTGTGCATAATGATTCTTACATCAGCCAATTTACAGGGAAAATGCCAGCCTAGAAGCATTAAAATGTTAGTGAAAGCAAAGTAAATTCTGTTTTGAAATAAATATTAAAAAAATAATTTTTTAAAAAAAAAATTATAACTTTAACATTGGCAAAAGCATACAAGTGATTTAATGAAACAACAAAATAAGTTTAAAAACTTTAATATTAGCATTGTTACAAATTGTGTTTAAAATTTGGGATAATTTATTAAAATCAGAGAAAAATTAAATGAAAAAATTGGTAGCACTGAAAAGCTTATTTTTTTAATTTTTAAAGTGGTGCAAAAAAATGCTGTGCGATAATATGCTCTAGAGTTAATGAAGAAAAATTTTTAATTAAAAACTAATTAAAGCTTTATAAAATCCTTTCATAGTTAGGACCTACTACTCAAGAAGTAACTATATGCCAAATGTGGTAGCTCTGGGTATGCTTGTAAAGTGTCTAGATTTTTGATAAAAATATTTACTACCTTTTAGAACAAAAGCAGGTTTCTTTTATTATTAAAGTTTAAATTTATTATTCATAGTTTTATTTCCAACCAACAAAGCAAATAAAAATTCATATAATTTGTAATAAACCTAAATGGACTTCGCTTACATTTCTAAAAATGTTTTATTCTTCCAATATTCACAGAATGAGATGTCTCATTTTATCAATCTTTGAATATTGGAGGCATTTAATCCGAAAATTAGATTCATATTTACATTCATATTCGCACAAAAATTCTTAACTACAAGAAGTTCTAAAATATATAAAATACCATACTCCGAGAAAATCTAAATTTAATCATAAAAAAATTTACTTATAATTGATACATTAATATTACAAAAATTCACAGAAAAACCATTTCAATAATTAACATTGTTTTAGATTTAAAATTGTCTGATAAAAAAATGCACCAAAAGTCTTAATGCACTAAAATCATTATTGAAATTGTTTTTCCTTGAATTCTTTAAATATTATTAATGCACTAAAAATCTTAATTTAAATTGCATATCCATCAGTCATTTCCTGAAAATTAAAAAAAGAGCATGTGCAACACAAAAATCTTGAAATATATTAACGATTCTAGTAATGATTACCAAAACATTTAAATAAACTTTGCAAGAAAGCACAGTTTTTAGAATAACCAATAATCACATCGCTCCGCATTGATGGCATTCAACATTAAAAGACATCACATGTTAATTTTTTAGTAAACAAATGCAAATATTTTACACGAAGAAATACAACTGTCTAAACAAAACTCAAAACCTACGTATAATCCAAGATTCATCTTTTAGGTATAAATTTAAACAGAAGAGTTATTTACACTCAGTTTATCAAATACCTTTAAAAATTTCATATCATGCAGTTCGGTTTCCAATGCATCAAAAATGTCTGGCACAACTGAATTTTAAAATATAATAAAAATTAGTAAAATAATGTGTGATAAAAAATAAATTTAAAATATTTAAAATAGAAACTGTGTTAATGCAAAACTTCAACTTGTATCCTTCATTCTGAAATAATTTTAAATAACTGTACACTCATTCATACAGGATTTGTTCCCGATTGAAAATAAATCATTAACATCAAAATAGAAGATCTAAAAACAAATGCCATAAAATAAAAGCATGTAAAAATAACAGTGTTCACAAAAATTAATTAAAATTCTGGTTTTTCGTGACGAATGTGAAATTTTGTTTAAAATCATGGCTTTATATTCGGATAAGAACGGAGTAGATACACAAAATATGTAAATATATATACAATGTAAAACATAAAAAATAAATTTATTAAAATTACTTCCACTTTACAAATGTAATTATATTTTAGGGGAACCAACTAAAAAATTTATACCGAATCTTTATTTTTTGATTAAACAAAAGGTTAAAAAAGTCTGGTATGAAACAAAATCTAGTAACTAGCAAGAATTTGCTTAAGATATTTATTGAATTTAAAATATCTTTGACAATCTGTTTTAACAACGACATATTAACAATTTAAGGGTTAACAGCAATTGAATTCAGATCAAGAAAATTCGATTTTTTTTCCATGATGCGGCATTTTATGCATATTAAACTTTCTTTCAATTTATCTCAAAGCTTAAAATCACAAATGAAATTCTGTAAAACATTACTTAAAATATACCACTTAGCTTATATTTAATTGCCGTAACGAAGTTCGAAAAGATAATTAAAATTCATATCCCACGAGCGCACACACAAAAACATTCAAATATAAATTAATCAGGCTTAAGTCCAGCAGTCCACGCCTACGGAAAGCTTCAGTATTTACAATTACATTTAGCCTAACGACGCGGTGTACACTTTCATTTTCAAAAATAGACTTTAAATTCAGACATAATTCGAAGAGATTAGTATATAAATGAGCTTAATGAAAATCATTTCTGAATTATGACTACTCATCGGCGGTACTTACCAATTAAGCAATTCTTTTGGAAATCTCATACTTTTAAATTGCAAGTTCACACCATTTTACAGCAAAAATTATCTACGGATGTACTATTCGAAACTCTGCCGGCACAAAATCAATAAGGTTTACCATTTTATTTCAAAGCCATATACATATTTAAAAATGCTACCAAAATTATGACATAATGAAGTGCACATCTGTTTTGAGTAAAGCCCACCCTTCCACAAGTATTCCATTTATCCTAAGCCTTTTAGTAGACCACTCAAGGCCACACAACATTTCACAAACCCAGGGCTTTTAATAGGCCTAAATTTCAATTAAAAAAGTGAATTAATAAATGGGCCGATGCACGCTGGTGGCCATGTGTGATTGTTATTATTGCTGAGCAGCTGAGGTACTTACCAGTTACGTATTTCTCGTCACAAACTTTGCGGCCACCGGACTGGATAAATTGGCAGAAACGTAGCAGCCACGTCAAGAGACTTCGTCACTGAAAAACATGGATCGTCACTCGCATAGCAAATGTATTACTGCGCGCTGAACGAAGCGGGATTGGTCCAATGTCGTATTACGTAATCGGACGACAGAAAGAGAGGGGAAGGAAAAGCTGCACTTGTGCGATCGCCCGCAAACTTCAAAAATCCCACAATTTACATTTGTCTCCAGCGTTCTTTTTTCAACACGGAAATTAAATTTCTACATGGTAAAGTATGAAGTGTCCATAAGATTACCAAAACCAGAGAAATTCATGTAAAAAAAAGTATTTTCAATAAATTTGGCATAGAGATCCGATTTAAATTATTAATTTTTTGATCATACGATTTTTTTTGTATTACTTCTGTTTACGTCTAACTTTGATTATTTCAAACGTTTCTGATTCCTACAAGGGTATTTATAATTAAGATACTCCGAACAAAATAAATAATTTCCATATTATTGATTCGAACAAATAATATTTAACAAATGGTTTAAATAAATGTATGACTGACACTTTCATTAGAAGCAAAATCAAGTAAATTAAAGAATTTTGTACTACGAAATGCGTACACCCTCACACATAGCAGAGAAGCTGAGTGTTAGGACGTGAAAAGAAAAAAAATCTTTTTGTATTTTAACTATCTGATGAAAGCATCGGCCGCCGATTATTCAGCAAACATAAATAATCTAAGCAAAACAGAATTCAAAAAAATTTCCCCACAATGATTCGTATCGCGCATGTACAGCTTTTACTGTTCCAGCGCACTTCGTCGCGCCAGGCATTCAATTGGCTGTAATGGAAATGACAGATGAGTAAATATTGTGGGGAAATGTTTCATCATATCAACTCCGCTTTCAAATAAATAAAAATATGTTCTATGATGCTTACACTTTTTATATGATATAACAAACTCAATAATTTAAAAAAGCAACGTCCAATTAATGAAAAGCAATGTTTTTATAAGCACTGTAAACACTAAAATTTGTCTATTAAAATATTTTATATAGAATTTTCTTTAACGGTACAATATTATAAAATGTCCAGCTATTTATTTAGTTTAAAACAAAATCAACTTCAATACTTAACAAGTTTATTGATCAACTTCAGCAAAATATAATTCCATATGGATCTTGGGAAAAAATGTATTCTAACAATTTTTTTAATGATATGAATTATTTTTTTTAACTGTTGACTAGAATTTAAATTTTTCAATTATACCCTTCAAAATTTCCTTACTTTAAGGTTTCATTCACATTCCTCAGATGTAATATATATATATAAACAAACATGGATACGATTAAAAGATATTCAAATTATCTTAAAGGTTTTCATTCTTTTAGCGTTTCATTTGTTTCACGAAAATAAAAATTAAAGCACAAAATTTCATTACTCATTTAATTAATCTTTTCTAGTCATTTATTTTCTATAAAAAGTAAGGAATAGATTTAACTACATATATTAACAAAATATTTATTTTCTCGAGACAAAGATAAATAAAATCCATAATTAGAATTTTACATGGTTGACTTGTCCCATTACTTAAATTTAAGGGATTGAATATATATCAGTGACATAACTAGAAATTTCAGAAGTGAGGAAAAATAAACTATTGTTTTATTTCAGAATTTCAGACATACAAGGACTAGATAATAAAAATTAAGTTTCTCTGTGATTATATTAGTAGAGTTGTATTAGTAGTGCCCACGTCATGCTATGTTACTGGAACAAAGATTATCAATTTAAATTATTTTTTACTGTGCATCCAAATAGATTAAACATAAAACTGATAAATATACAAATATATTTAGTGATACAATATGGCTCAGTATTTCATCAGGAGACACAGAGAAGCATTAGAACATTACAACTTTAGGTTTAACTTAGGTACTTTCTAAACCAAATAAGGCAATTAACCTTAGAAAAAAAATCATTCCAGTATTTAAAAAAAAGAAAAAAAAGACAAGTCTATATATCATTAAATTTAAAATTACTGACATAAGAACATACCTTGAAAATAAAGAGAGAAAGAAACTTATACAACTTATTGAATAGGAAATAAAAAGTATAACATGAAAAAATTAGGACGTAAAAAAGCAATCCCCAATGCAAATATATATTTGTTTTGGGGATTGCTTTATTTCTATATAGAAAAACACAGAATCTTTCTTTGATTAACAGATCATTTGCATGACAAGCTGACACATTAGTCATTTGTTTCATTTTAATATTTATCACAAATAATTTAGGATGAGAATTTTGAATACAATTAAAGAATTTTTAAGGGATACAAGGATTGTCAAGAGCAACTATTGAAAACCTGAATTGGGGTAAAATTACAGGTTTAATATCCCTATCTCCAAACTTCTGATTCACAACAATGTGACCACACTTGGTCCTCAACCAAACTGAAAATGCGCAAGGCCCGTATAAACAGATTGTTGACAGCAAAATTAGGAGTCAAACATGTGATTCTCTGATCACAAAATCACTGCAAGCCCACAAACCAATACTGCAATCAATTACATCTTTGTATAGTTCAATCAAGATGAGATAATAAATACTCAAGTGCCCTTTCAGTGTTCTACTTAAATGTTTACATTTTCCAAAGCTTAAATGAACAGTGAATTCTGCATTTCCGGTTTTCTGAATGACTGTTCAGAATAGCATACATTATGACATAACAGTAAAATAATACTTACTAAGAGATAAGTGAAAGTTTATAAAATATAAACTTTTACTATTATTTTATAAAATATAGAAATTCAGGAGAAATAGCCCTCAAAATATGGTGTCAGTTTCAAAATATTAAATTAAAATTTAGTGATATATATATAATTATACAGAGTGGAGTCCATCCCCCCCAGTTGTTCTATCTTTTTTCCCCCATTTAGGAATTAGAACATTATGACCTTACAAGTACCTCAGAAGGTAGTTTTTAACAACTTAAACAGTTTCTTTTTTCTGCCATATTGTGTCCTAAAATATAAGCAAATTTTTTTATATGCAATTTTGTATTCAAATTGACTTTATAGATTGAAATCAGCAGTCAAAACAGTTACAAGTATTGCTTTTATTGAATGTTGATAATTTTTAATTGCAGGGGAAGAAAGGACCTAAAATCTGGTTTACCTAACCTAACCCGACTTAAAAAATAGTTTACACTTGTTTTTCTATTCAATATTAATTAGACAAATAGAGCCATTTACTAGAAACACTGAAAAGTAAAGAAAGTGCAAAGGCTGGGAAAATCAGTAGATTTTCTTAGAAAAATGGCCTGCCCGAGCGGCGTTCGGGCAAACCAGGGAAGTCGCCTTTCGCAGTGCCCGAACAGTGTTCGGGCAAAACTGTTAAGTGGTTAATGAAGCAAGAGTTAAATATGACAAACAAAGTAAAGGAGGTAGAAATGAAAAAAAGAGAATGGCACAGTTTATTTGAAATAATATTTATGTGTTTCTAAAATTAAAAGAAGTTTTTTTTCCAATACCAGTTCAGAGCACAGCATTAATTTATCTTTGACACTAAGGATTAAATATACAATATATGAACGGATTAGAAATAAGGATTCAACTATTGCTTTGGCTGGAAAATAATTTATCATATATATATTACTAGCTGATAACCTGGAATTGCTTGGAATCAAAATTTTTTCATATTCCCCCTTCCGTTTCTTTTCTATAAATATTGTAATTAATTTTCCCCAACAAACCTAAATCTCCCTTCAATCCTTTCTTGTTGACTTAAAACTTCCTAATTTAGCCTTTTTATTACCTTCTAACAGTATGGCTTGAATGAAAATGAATGAAATTTGGAAAATGACAATTTATTCTACACAATATACTGTATAATAATTAAAACAACTTTACAATGAGCAATTATACTAACATATACAGATTTTTCCTGACCTTGCTGATTTAAAAAAAAAAAATAGAATGAATGCAATAAAACGTAAAAAAAAATTAGAAGAATGATTTTTTCCCCCAATGTTTAATAAATCAAAACACATATGCATATTTCGTTTCGCATGGCGGGAATCGTTTGCAGAAGAAAGAAGTTTCCTAAAACTTAAAAAAATCGTTACAAATCAGGGAAATTGCACAGAAGTTTCTAATTACTCTTTTTAGAACAGGGATATATAGTGAAACCTCTCTGAGCGGCCACCCCTCCGTTCCGAGAAAAACAGGCCGTTCAGAGGGGGTTGCCGCTCTAAAGGGTTTCCGTTACAATTACAAGATAATTGCTATAATACATAATAAAAAAAAGTCTGACACATATTTCTTATTTAAAATGAAGTTTGAGACTTATCTAAAGAGAAAATAGTACTTTATTTAATAATTTTTTACATTTTTTGAAAAAAGGATACAATTTATGACAGTTTTAAGTTTTTACCCTTCTCCGGAAAAAAAAACTTTTTCAGTTTAAAAAGTAAATCTTGAACCGATGCGTTTGTTAAATGGGATGGGCGAACCCACCCGGCGGCCGCTCAGAGGGGTTGGGTGGCCGTTGCTAGGGGTTATTTTAACATTAGGTCTATGGGCCGAAAAATCCGTGCCACGAAAAATTGGCCGTTAAGAGGGGTGGCCGTTCGAAGAGGTTTCACTGTAATTGACTTTACAATTATATAAAAATGATTCTCCAATGAGAATATATGCAGAAAATTCGTAAAAATACGCAAAAAATGCCTGAATTTACCAATTAACATTAAATAAATAAGATATAATTTAAATTTTAAAATAAACTAGTCGAAATCGGTCAAGTGATTGAGGCTGGCAGACTCAGTGAAGGTGTCTACCAAACTATTAAACCTTGTAGAAATCCCCCAGACCCGACAGACTTCGACAATTGTTTTTTCATTTGAAAGGTTATGACGTCTAGATATGTCATGAAGATTCGCCTGCCCCCCCACACTCACCCCTATTTTTGAATGAAATCTAAAAAACATATAGATAATGTATGGCGGAGAAGTGTTTTTTCAATTTCGATAAAAAATTTGGGGGGGGGGGGGCAGGCAACCCTTGATGACATATCTACAGTAAAAGCTTAACTAACCGGCATGCTTGGGAAACGCCAATTTCCGGATACCTGAAAAGTCCGGATAGTTGAGTGTGATGGGAAAAATGGAGAAGATTGTAGCCTTTTTTTTTTTTTTTTTGCCGATTCTATCCCTTAACCTTTTTTTTTTTTGGTTGTCGATTTCATTATTTTAGCTGAAAGTGAACTTTTTTTTCTTTGGTTCTCATTTTTGCTTTTGAACGCCTCCCCCCGTAAAACAAGTCTGTGTTTGGTGCTTTTTCTTCCTTCTATGCCCCTCCATGCGGAGCCGGTGTTACATTCCAGAAATAAATTGGCCGCATGAATGGAGCAGTGAGGCACGCTAAATTCTGGCACTCTGATGTAAAATTTTTAGAAAAACTCATTTTCTAATTTTTCCGGTTAGGTGAGCTTTCTGGATACTTGAATGCTGGATAATCGAGAATTTACTGTATATGGCATAAGCTTTCAATACAAAAAAAAATGTTGTAATCCGGTGGGTGGTTTGGGCTCGGAAATTTCTACAAGGTTTTACCCCATAGACAATGTACAGAGGAGAAGTGTTTTTTTGATTTCGTTCGAAAATGGGGGAGGGGGGCAGGCGACCCTTGATGACATATCTAGACGTCATAACCTATCAAATGAAAAAAAAATTGTCGAAATCGGTCGAGTGCTTGAGGCTGGCGGATTCGGTGAAAGTTTTTTTACCAAATTATTTTAAATATATAGATTTTAAGGCATTAGCTCCCAGCGTGCTAATCCATCACTGCGCCAGATTTAGTCCTAGTAAGTCAGACAGTATGGGTGCGCAAAGGAAAAAAAAACAGGAGATACATACATACACAGAATATAAGCTCTTTTAAATATATAGATTTGCTACAGTCTTTTGAGTTGCTCAACTTAATTTTTAAAAAAAATCATTTATTTCTAAAATAGTGGTGAGTATGTATTCTTTACATGCTGGCAACACCATCCTTCAAAGTATAAAAAAATATTTTGCTACTATCATGGTTAGATGAAAAACCAGTAAAGATTGTAATATAACATATACTAAAAGAGTTTATTTTCTCAGAAAATTTCGATGGAAATAACGAACAATGACAGTGAATCATTCTTGCCAAATCAAAAGAAAATTAAGAAAATAATAACATTTTTAAAGACAAAGGCAGTGGTCAAATATAACCAAGGGATGCACACTTCTTTGATACAACATAAGATATTTCATAACACAGTTGATTTCACGGTTTACTCATGGACAGTTAGCTGAAAAATGCTCCTGTTGCTTTCATTACCTTTGCTCAAAAAAATTTTCATAATTTAACATATGATAATATGTTGGACAATAATTGGTAAGACAGATTTATAGCTTTTGAGATTAGCAATCATAAAATTAACAGAGACAAACAACCTGCTGAATGAACAAATAGAAACAGAGTAATTATACTTTACTGACTGGCAATGAAGGTAGCATCTCGTCACTTTAGTAGTAGAATAAGCGATAAAAGAACATAACAATGAAATATTGAAATTAACTTTTAAAAGTTCAGTTCTCAATTCTCTAGAGCACCACTTGCTGTGTGAAAAAATATGTTCAGGCCCATTAACTAAATATAAAAGTAAAAAATATAAACATATATATTTATATGTATTGTTTAGCAATGGATTAGGAAACCCTCCGCGCTTTTGCACATGCGTCAGGCGGAGTTATTTTCATCAAAATAGGGGGAAAGTGAAGAATGGAAGGGTGATGTTTACATTCTACTGAGCGTGATCTAACAAAGAACTCCGGAAATGCGATCCTATGACCCCTTTTCGGTGTAAAATCATACAAAAGTGGTAGTCTCGGAATCCGTTGCTGAGCAGTATATGTCAGTAATTTGTAACACTTAACTGTAAAAGGAATAAAAATGCATTGTTTTATAAAGTGAAAAACGAGCGACGACTACTGAAGCTCCCCTGACTTTGACTCTCGACTAGTGTTCTGCGGCCCACTAATACGCTACCCACGGCCCACAAGTGGGCCGCAGCCCATGGGTTGGGAACCGCTGCTCTAGAGGAAAAAATTCCAGCTTTTGTGCTTTTCTTGAAATGAAAATTATTTTAAAAAATCATTGAAAATAACTCCATATAATACGAAATATTTGTAGGATACATTTGATTATGAGTTCTATCTCAATAATATTATTAATTCGGATTAATAATATAAAGTGCTTATATTTAAATATATCAAATTTAAAATGAAATATAAATTTTATATTACATTTTTAGTTCCTTTCCATGTTAAAACTTTTGAAATAACTTTATTGCTGAAATGTTCAGCTTAGTCACAAACAAATATATATACTCTCTACTGTGGTCAACCTCCATTAAAAGCAAAATTGGCCCTTAAGAGGTTTTGGTCACTCTTAAGGTTTTTAATTTTGGAAGACAAAATACTTATTAAAACAAACTCCAATCCACTATTTCCGACACACTACATTTTAAAACTTATCTTAAAAAGAAAAAGTATTTTATTCAAAGATTTCTGGATTTTTTTTACAAAAAAGATACAATTTGTATTTGCGTGAATCTTTCAGATTTTTTTTTTTTTTTGCAGGTAATTTTTTTCAAACTGATTTTTTAAAATTAGAAAACAGGGATGAGATTGGCAAGAAAGCAAAAAGACTGAAATCATACGAGAGAAAAACATTTGTACCATAATTTATATGCGAAGATGTTTTAAGAAGTAAAACATCAGAACACGCAATATGATGAAAATATTACACTATAATAATTAATAACTTAATTATTTATAATTCAGTATGTATAAATAAGAAAAAGAACATTAAATTATTATTAAATCATTCACATTAAAAGTTAACAAACAAGTTTAACACATCATCAGGGGCATCAGAAAATACAAAATTAGACAATAAAACATTTACCACCTGTACATCACTGGGATTCGACATACACCCAACAGAAGTCTGAGAAGAATTATATTTAATAGCCTTTTGATAAAAGTTAGCTCGAAAAATAAATAAAAATAAGGACAAATAATTTCTTTTGCTTCATGCAATTGTGTAAAGTGTTTATAAATTATTATAAAATTAATATTTATTTTATTTATTATATTTTATTATTAATAAATTATGTTATTAAAAGTGCTTTATAAATTATAATAACGTATCATACACTGATTTCTGCTTTATTTCTTTTATTTTTATAAATTTTTGCAAAAGTAACAGCACAATGATTTTGCACCTTATAAAGCAAGAGGGGTCGAGATATTGTACAGTTACAATGACAGATTCATTTAGCATTATTGCTATTTGAAACATTTCCTTAATTGTTAAAGAAGTGATTTTCTTCCATTTTTTTAATTGTGTGGCTTTTGTTGGCAACAGATCCCCATTAACACGCTTCACCCCTTGTTTTGGAGGCCTCCTATCTTTGACAGATTTTTCTTCAATAAAGGATGTGTTTGCATCCTCTGCAAGTTTATTTTCAGTAGAGGCTAAATTTTTTGCACAGTCTTCATTAGTATCTCTCTGTTTAATTACTGGCATAGTTGTCGGGACTACACTATCTCTAGAATGCCTAGGTAAATCATGTTTTATTTTTTTTATTTATGTCTTATTCTCTGCTTTTTTGTTGCATTTGCACACAGCTTTTTAGCTGCCTCTTTTGACAGGAGTTTCTTTTTTTTTATGTAGTTATTTATTTGTTTTTGTTCCATTTTATTTCTTCATCTTGGTACGCCCTACAAGATGACCTTAAGTATCCAACTAATTTTTTTTCAACATGTTCATGCAAAAAAAAATTTTTTTTTTTGAAAAAGAAGAAAAAAAACCGGAATTTTGAGAGAAAAAAGACAAAAAAAACGGAATTTCTTAAAAATAACAAAAAAAGCGGAAATTCGCGAAAAAGCGGAAGAATCTCATCCCTGAGAAAAGTAAATCCCTAGTTCATTTGTCTGTAATTGCGGAATAATACCATGAGTTTTCACTTTTCAGACATACTTTAACTTCAATAATTATTAACTATTGCATAGTTCAAAACTAGCTATGTGAAATGAGCTTCTTTAAACAAAAACGTCTCAATTTACAAACCATACATATTTTAACAATTTAAAAATTTTCTTGTTAATTTTCAAAGCTTCAGATTCTTGCATTATGATTCGTACTTTTAATGCTCAAGTTTTCACTCATTGGTTTTAAAAATACCTAAAAGGACACAGGGAGCTTAATGGGCAATTCAAACGAGCACTAAAATATTTCTGCAGGAACTGCATTTCATTTAAGATTCAGAGAAGTATTTGCTTCATGCTAACAGATTAATGCAAACAGATGTGTTAACAGAAGTTGATTTTTTACAGATTAACGTCCCAATCTGAAGCTGTACGACGATGACAAGGGATGAACTCGACAAATTAGAAGTAAGCACAGATGATGAGATTTATTGATCAAATGTTCATATACAAATGTTTCAGAAAAGCTGGAATGCAGGAAAAGCTGAATGTAAAGGATCCAACAAATCCAAAAGGTAGTAGATAGTACCAGCAAAACCTGAAAAAGAAGTTTATTTATATGGGGTTTTTTATATATAATCCGTAATATTACCAAAGTTTCAGAATTACGTAAATAGTCTAACACATATCAAGAAATCAGATTATTGAATCAAACCCTCAACAGGTTTAATATTCCCTGTTAAATCAATAAAATGACAGAGAAACTGAATTTTTATAGGAATCTTGATAAAAAAAGAAGGTTTTAAAACTATAATTATAGCAAATACTTGAAATCAAAACTTTCCAAATATAAATACAATAAAAAGAAGAATGAGCTATTTTAGAAGACATTTTCCAAATTTCTGACATAGTGCATGTTATGGAAACTTCCTTAACTGTATGAAATCCAAAGTAATTCCTTCCCTATTCCCTTACTATCAATGTAAGTCATGATTTCATAGCAAACGATATTGTATGTCAAAGAGAGAAAAGCTGCAATACATTAATTTCTTTCAGTAATATGAATATTTTATAAGTAAAAAAAAATGCCCATTTATTGAAACTTTGAGTCACTTAAAAATGATGATGTTTAGTCATTTATAAATACTTAATATACACTAACAAGCCAAATCATTATGACCATCCCCACATTTTTCAAAGAACTCGCCTCTGGATGGGAGACATGGTTAAGTGAGA
This sequence comes from Araneus ventricosus, assembly GCA_013235015.1. NCBI lineage: Eukaryota > Metazoa > Arthropoda > Arachnida > Araneae > Araneidae > Araneus > Araneus ventricosus. The sequence goes on along the minus strand of BGPR01003067.1, from coordinate 127,677 downwards.
ATAGGTTTAACTGCTGCTGGAGAAGGTAAGCGAATCATTCTTGATTACTTTTATGGAGTGATGGGAAGAGGCCGCTATAGTGAATTTGATAGAGGGCGGACTGTTGGTCCCAGACTCGGAACCCAGTATACCCAGACAGACTGCAGGTTGTTAGCTCGTGCCCATTGTTCATAATATTTATGCAAAGTGGATAAATGATGTGCAACTTAGCAGTAAATACCATGTGTTGGTCATCCACGCTTGGCCATCACAAGGAAAGAGGATGTCAGGAGACTGTCCTCAGCTTGGTAAGTGGTCGCAGCCAGACAGTGGCTCACGACAGCCCAACTACAAATGCAGGTCAGCAAGTGTTTGGAACACACAGTTCAGCGGACACTGTTGATATGGACTGCGAGCAGACAGTCCCACCCACTCGTGTGCCTCTGTTGACCAAGCGCCACAGTCAACTATGCCTACAGTGGGCCCGGGAACATCGAGACTGGACCATGGATGAGTGGAAGAGAGTTGCCTGGTCGAATGAATCCTGATTTCTCATTCATCACATTGATGGTGGTGTCAGGGTAAGCCGTCTGCCAGGCGAACAGTTGCTCCCCTCTTGTACAGCAGGTCATACACAGGCTGCTGGTGGTGGTATAATACTTTGGGGGGAGTTCTCATGGGCGGCTCTGGGACCCGTAGTTGTGGTAGAACAGACCATGAAAGCTGTGAACTATCTGAACATCATTGCAGATCAGTTGCACCCTTACATGGCGTTTATCTTCCCAACTGGAAATGGAATCTTCCAGCACGACAATGCCTCATGTCACAAGGCTCGGATTGTGTTGGAGTGGTTCGGGGAGCATATTGATGAATTCCACTTAATGTGCTGGCCACCTAACTAGCCGGATCTTAATCCGATGGAGCACATTTGGGATGTCATGGAGCGACAGCTCAGAGCTCAAACACCACCATGTCCAAATATTTCGAACTTTGCGTGACCGCTGCTTAGATATTTGGTACAAGCTGTCTCCAGTCATGTACCAAAAACTTGTGGCATTTCTGCTCAGGCGAGTTGCAGCTGTTTTGAAGGCCAAAGGAGGTGCAACGTGTTATTGAGTAGGTGGTAATAATGTTTTGGCTCTTCAGTGTATATAAATTTTGAAAAAGTACTGTACAGATTTAAGTTTTAGTTTATCATTCAGCTTTTAAGAAATGGAAGGAAAACAAACAGATTTTAGAAATTTAAGACATTAAAATACTGTTTTTTAATTACACTTATGTAAAAATAGACTTTCTTTGTAATATTTTCGTAAAGTCTAGTGGGGAAAATATTTTTAAGATACCAAAGAGTCAATTATCTATCAAAATGTAGGTTGCATCCACTTTAAAAGTTCATTTCCTGCAGCTTGAATTAATTTGAATAAAATAATTGGCTACTTGAAAGGTTAAACAAAAAAGATCAAAAGCCAAATCAATAGCATTACACTTCATACACATAAAAGGATTTTGAAGATAATTTAAAATGCAAAAGCAGCAATCACCTTCAAACAAAGATAATGGCCTATCAGGAGTGCGGCACCCATGCTTTCCATAATCAAAACACCATTCAGCAAACTGAAATCACAAAAAGTCATAGCGTTTAATATTGAATTGTACGAAAAAAGTTTTAAAATTCCAAAAAATGATAAGGTCTACTAAAATAATACAAAGCTATCACAGTTTAGTTATTACTAGTAATAGATATGTCTTTTGTTAACTAACTATCTGTTTTATATTTAGGAAAAGTAATTTATAGACCATTAAGTATTTATTCTAGGGTAGGTTTTAATACGAGATATTTGAAATGACCACTTCTTATCACAGCTCCTATGCTATACAGCAATGCCTGTAATATTGCAGTATTTGCCTTCATCTTTCATTTTATTTTTTATAAAAGAACACAAACAACTTTTGATTCTGTCTTTTCTCCGTGATTTTGTGATATTTTTATATAAAGATTACTAACTCTTTTTAGTCTTTCTAAACAGTTCTAGAAAATTAGATAAATTATTACTGTAATAGTCATAAAGCACAATAATTTCATTTTATTTTTTCACTACAATATTTCTTTTATAGTATTTTTTTCCCAGCAAAACTATCATTATGTAGATTTTTTTTTAATAGAAAAATGTTCTTTTCTACGAAAGCTATAAGAATTGCACAGAAGTGTATCCTTCAAATGATGTAACAATCAGAAATCACATGGGTAAAGACACAAAACAAAAATGCAAATCAAGTAACAGAAATGAATTATTGATTGCACACTAATGAAAGAAATATTTCTTAAACAATATTATAAGAATCCAATAAGTGGAAGAACTGTACCCTTCTTGCAAATGTTTGATTTTAAATATGTATTATTGAAATTACAGTTGTGGCAAAATAACCTTTTACTTCTTGAAATTGAAAGGACTCCTAATTTCCTAGACTTCTCAAATCATGCCATGTTTTTCTAGAGAGTCTTGGAAGAAAAAAAATCAAAGCAATTTTTCTTTAATTCACTACTTTCTTCATTCACTAAGAAGCAACCACAGTATTTTGTAATTTTTGTAGAAATATTTCACAAATAAAGCAAGTTCAGCTAAAGCAAAATCACTGAAACTAAAAAGAATAAAATTCAATGCATGGTATTCATCTGAATTCTAGGATCAGGAAATGAATATGAGCCATATGCATATAAAACTCACTTTTATTTGCTTGCAATGCTAAATGAAACTGATTTCCTGATCTCTTTGCAATGTTGGAATAAATGTTTAAAATATTACTTTCTTATCAGTATTATTAATAAGCCTTTGAGCCATATTTTTCAGTTTTTCATGTTCAGCTCCAAAGCAGATTATTCATGTTCATGTGTATAATTTCTTAAACTTCTATGGATAAAATATTCTCAAGATTTTATTGACTTGATTAAATGCAATAAAGTTCCCATTACTCACTTTAGAAGCTAATTTTTAAGACGTTAAAGATATTATATCAAAATAACTGGATGCTTAGAGGGTTAGATAAGCTACTTTTCATACATTTTGCAAAAATGTATGATGTTTAACTAAAATTTATTCTATAGATTTTTTTTTACAACTTTTAAACCTTTCAAGTCTGTTTTTTTAAAAAAATAACTGCATTGATTTGAATGTACTTAGATGTGCCATCAGTCTCGAAAGGGTTAATCGAAACTATTCCACTTTTTAGTTAATCGGTTAATTGGCTACTATTGCAGAGTGCTCTGGACAATTTTTGTTAAAGTTCAATTTAAAATGCACATGAATTTGGGCGGGGGGGGGGGGGGAAAGACAAGAATTAAAAGGTAAAATTTCTTATGGAGTATAGCTTTGTTTAATTATGATTCCATTAAGTGATAATTCAGATCTTTAATGAGATTGTTTGTCATCAGATAAATTTTAGCTGCAAAGATGATGTTAAAACTCATTCTTATACCTTAACTGCCCTGTACAAATATTTGACATCTTTGGTAACCTGGAAGAGCCTGAGTTGAGCATAGCCATTGCCAGCCACTCCATGACAGATGCCGTAGCCCTTCTTCAGAAGACCTCGCTGCCAGATGACATCACTGCAGCGCTTAGCACTTTCTAAATACTTGCTGTCCTCTGGAAATGTCTGAAAGGAACAAAGATTTCTATAAAAAAAATCAGAAATGTGACTGCAAATATATTCAGTAATTGAAAGACATTGAATGGAAACAAATGAATGAATAAAATCAGTGGTGAATCTGGAAATCGGTCGGAGGGGGGGGGGGCTGAGGTCATAAAAATTTTGTATCGTCGTGACGAATGTCGAACCTCGTGGCTTATGTAAACCAAAACACTTTAACTTTACAGACTTTACTCACCTCACAATAAGAATCATAAAGAACAGTGCAATACTTTTGATAATTTAATAAAAAATACAATGAAATAACTAACCAAAAAATGTTGTTGTCCACGTCAACGTTACAAGTACAAATGGAATAACTAGAAAATTTTCGAGCCTGTCAAGCCAGAAAGCAATGTTGTTTAGTTTTTCTTATTTTTTTTAAAAAAGGGAAATTAAGAATAAACAGTTGCAGTGATTTTCAATAAAATCAAGAATTTGGGTTTATCTCTGGGGGGGGGGGGGGGCGGCAGCCCGATAGCCACCCCCAGATTTGCCTTTGAATGAAATGCTTATAAATATATTACAAAAGGTAATTGTCAGGATACTTAAAATGAAACTTCAGATCTATAAATTAAATTTCATATCAGTTTCAGTTAAGGTAAGATTTCTATCCAATTTTGAAGCAACGTGAGGGGGTACTTTGGGACAGACTGATACTCTGAATTATTATCATATGAAAAGAACAGCATCTCAGCCTGCAACCCACTTTCCCAACTTCTATACCACACCAACATGAGGTCATTTGATCCACAACAATAGACTTCACATGCACCAAGCCCACACATACGAGAAATCTTGGGGGAATTGAGTTTCATGCCTATAGCCTTCCAATCCCAATGCAGACTGACTGTGGTCACATTTCCGAATTACAATGAATTTCATTAAGATTCTACTCGGATCCTTTGATATCTTTTTTAAACTTCCGTAACAGTTTAAGAGAAAATGAACAGGAGTAAATCAGAATTTTAAATAACGAATGAAGTGCACAATTCCGTATCTAAAATATTCGTTCGATAACTAAAGTGCTCATATCGGAACAGACAATGATTTTAACATTTTGACTTCTAACAATTATTTTCAAATTAACACAGAATTATTTTAATATAATTCTGCAAAATTTAGCAGGACATTTAATATTTTAATTATATTTACAATTCAATAATTAATATATAACATCATAATCAATTAATTATTATTCAATTCTTATCATATAATGAAAACTGACAATCTTGGATTGCAAATTAAGTTAAAGTTGATGAATAAAGAAAGCGAAATACAAAGCCTTCAAAAAAGATTTAATTTAAAAAATCCTATTTAACAGGAAATTATATTAATGTAACCCATGACTTCTGTACCTTGTTTCAGTTAATTCAAGAAAACAAAATAGAAAATGCAAGTAGTATGTCTCAATCAATCCAGCAATAGTAGAGATTATGTAAAAAAGCTATTCTATTCCATTGTAAAAATTACTTTTCAGTACTGCACTCATTCCCACTCATTCCCTGTAGTCTTAATTACATAAATCAATGCAATAAGCCATTCATAAATGTACAATGCTTTTCTGCCAGGAAATTAAACTTTCATAAGTGATGACCAGGCTTTACTGAATAAACTATAACACTTAGGAATCAATAAAGTAAACAAATGTAATAAATAATATTTTCTTAAAATACATAGTGATCAACATACTTTTAAATATTGTAAGTTTTCAATCAAAACAAATGCATCATTTATTTGGTGCATTTTATAAACATGCTAGATTTCAAAATAATTTTATAACACAAATTATTCAGCTAAATATGCATCAAATAAATCTTAAGACTTCTCTAAATCACCATAATTTTTTCTGATGTCAGACTTACTTCATGAGCAAGAAGTAACAGGTGCACCACCCCAGGTGCTCCATGGCACCAGTGCACAAGGCGGTCAGTAGGGCTTCCCAAAGAAGATGGGAAGTTCCCTGAAGGATACTGCTGGCTCACAATGAAATCGATGGTCGGACAGATCAGAGTGTCCAGCTGCTCTTGCGTAAGATATTGTTTTGCCTGAAATAATACATGTAATTAACACAAATAGTGATAAAAATAGATTTATGAAGCCAGCTAATGGGAAGTCTTATGATGATGTGGAATGGGATAGATGTTAAATTTGTTGGCATACTATTCTTAACACGTTCCAGATGGTACCAGTCCCCATGTCTGAACTTTTCATTCTGCCAGTGTTCAGCCCCACTGACTTAAACTTCATTACTCATTCAGCTTTATTCAATGCTGTGGGACCAGATAGAAACCTTCGACTCTTATTCTGCATTTCTGTACTCTTATATCATTTATTCCTGTACTGCATTCACTAGTGAAACATAATAACACATAGCTAGTTATGAACTGGATCAAACCATTTTAGTGTTTGATAATTAGTGCTAATAGTTCTTCAATAAAAATCTCATTATCACAGTCCATCAACTGATCCAGTGAACTACTATCCTCAAATTATGGCAATTGTAAGAATCGATGAGGCTGTCATTGGTACAAATAGTTAATTTTACATAATTGATTCATCATCTGCTTCATTTAGTATTTACTATTATAAAGAGAACTAATATTTTAGGGATTTTCTAAAATTAAACTTTGTAAAGAATAAGTTTGTATCCAATGAATAAAGATAAAAAATCTCATCTTCCAAATTCGGTCTTTACATTTTTAAGATTCTATCCACACTAATAATCTCTTAACCAGCATCAAGGAACTAATAAATTATTCTCTCCTTAGTCTAACAATTAAGGTATCTGACTACGTGCGGGAACGAATTTTTGAAAAAGCGTTTTAATGTGCAATCTCAGTTCATTTTCTGACTCAATATGATTCAAAACAATGATTAATATCGGTTAGAAAATTTTATGTCACTTGAGATTCAGTAAAATGGGATAATTTAGGTAAAAAAGGGGTAAAATTAGAGCAAAAAGCAAAACACTCTAGCAGAAATTCTAATCCATATATTCAAATGATTTCTCTACACAGCACATTTACAGCTATGGTGAAGGCAATGAACTAGGATCTAAGAAATACTTGCATTTACAGGAAAGTTATGACCAGTCGAGTATTGTCTTATTCAAAATTTCACAAAATGCATAGGTATAATCAACATTAGGCAGCTCTAAATCAAAAACTATTGATCTCAAAACTATATGTCTAGTTCATTGCCTTTACTACACTTAAGACAACATATATACAAAGTTTCAAGGAAATATATAGATAATGTTTTGAGATATCGTGTTTTGCGTAAGTGACTTTTGACGAAATATAAGTTTTCCAAAAAACGCGTTTAAAGTTTTAATTTGCTTTTCATTAAAAATATATTTATTTGACTTTTTTGAAATTTGTCACATTTGTAGGATATACCTTCTTTATTCAGAATCTTATCACATTTTTTCATTCTGAGAGCCCGTAATTTTTTTCTAGCGTTTTTTGTTCCTGCCAAAGACTGTCTATTAGAAGTGACGATTCTATGGTTATTGAGGTTAAGATATTATTTCAATGTATATGTTGGCTAGGAACTGTTCCTAGTTCATGAAATACTCTTTTAAGATCTTAAAATCAATCATTAAACAACAATTAAGCTATCGATGTCCCAAAACGTGAATTTTGGAACTCCACAAATGTGCATTTTGGCAAAAATGTTCATAGTAGTTTGTCGAAACTCAAAATCTTATTCAAATTGACATGACTTGCAGATAGAGTGTATAATTAATCGAAATAAATAAAAAGCAAATTAATTTATACTTCAGAGTGCGGTGTATTGGGTATAACGAGAGAAAACAGCCAACTTCCGGTTTCGTTTTCAGCTACCGTGCTTTATAAAAAATTCTATATCTCCGTTTCTATTCATCGTAAAAATAAAATAAACCAAGATTTAGAAAACTAAATAAATGGGCTTTAAAGTAAAACCATAAAAATATTTTGTGAATTTCGACCCAAAACCGTCTATTAGACGTAGTCAGGTGAAATAAAACTCTATTGCATCTAGTATGTGAATCATCTGTTTTCTGTTTACTTTTCTGCAGAACATCATTTACCAGAAAAATGGAGGAACATCCAATTTGATCCAGTCTGGAATGTGTTAATATAAGCTATGGTCAAACTAAAATTGTACTAAAAATGTAAAATCTACTTGGAAATAAATAATGGTATAGTTATTTATTAACAGAAAAAAAATCAAGATCAAGAAGACAGAGAAAACGGATACGCAAAATATCAAACATCATGGAAGTTGCCAATTTCCTTTAAACATTTGAACACATTCCAATGAGGAATCTCTCTCACAAAAAAAAAAGTTAAAAATACTGGGAAAAGAGCTTAAAATGAATTCAATTATAAGCTGAATAGTCGAGTAAAAACATTTAATGATTAGGTGATCATCATAACAACAAAAAACTAGGAGGGTAGGGTTGGTAAAGAGTATGTATCAGTAGGCAAGATATGCATAACTAATCTATAAACAGATTAAAATTAGGGAAGTAACGAATATTCGGCAAGCATTCTGTGTTCGGCCCTTTTGTCGAATACTAAACATATATTCGGTCAAATACATTCAGGGTAATAAGTTTTTTAAATGTGCTTTATAAAGAATATTGCAGAATTACTATTCAGTATATTATCAAAACATCTCCTAAAATTTACCCAATCGTAAGTTGCATAGCACATAAGTGTATTTAATAAGTGCTCACGATATATACTGTGCTTCTAGGAGCTGAAAGATATTTTCTTTCAAATTTGCAAATCTTGGAATTTTTTCCCCCATCAATTCAGGGGACATTCTATCCTAACTATTAGAATTTTTTAAAAATAAAAGTAGGAATTTACTTCTAATAACTTTAATATATCCACTGATTTTTCTTTTGTGTTTGTCATTGCCATGTTCTGCCATTATGATTTTTTTTAAAATCTGTTTAGCAAGTTCAAAATGAAAAGGGTTTCTCACATTTTATTATTGGAATTAAAATATTTAGAATATTACAAAAAATGCATCAAAGTGTTAATATTTTTTTTTAAATGTGCATATTATAAAAAATCATTTTGCTTTTCATTTAAAATATGAGCAGTATTTTCTTTAAAATCAAAAGTAAAATGTTTTTTAAAGTAAGTATTCGGCCAAATCACTATACGGTACATCCCTAATTAAAATCACGAAATAACACTCGTAGAATGATATGGGCAATAGAACAATGACAGGTTTGACTGTACAAAGCTTATAATCTGCAGTTAGGTTTCATTCACTTATAATGATATTTGTAAATAGTTGTTAAAGATTTTTATGGAAATTTATTTCCAATGGCTGAATAAGAATATTATCAAGTTTCCTTGCTGCATGAAAATAAACAAGTCCACCCTTAATGCATAAGTATTTGATTTACTGAAGAGAAAACAAAACAAGAAAAATGTGTCATGAATAAGACACTTATATGATACACATTCATTTTACTTTTATATAAATGTAGTCTTCCTTAAGATTAACTGCATAAAATTTAATTACTTGAAGTAACATGTAAAGAATTCCAGCAAACCCATGAGCTGCTCCAAGGTATGCTTTCTCATGCCACTCATAATAGAGGGGAATCTTGTATGTGTTCTTGAACTTCTTGGCCATACGCTGACCAGAAACCAGGATAGCATTTACCACCTGTGGAAAGAAATAGAAAATATATTTTAATTTATTGCGCAAGTATGATGTTACTTTTAACTTAAATATTCCATGATAAATATGAAACTTCTATGAATTGGACAAACATTACAAGGAAAGAGAAATCACATTTGAACAATAGTTTCTTTCTGTGATATAAATATTAAAGTTTTATGACCTTCAAACTTTCTTACAAGAAAAATAAAAGTTGTTGATCTACAGTATAAAAATATATTTAAGATTTCTTATTGCACAACATGAATAAAGAACAATATGAAATTCTTCAATAAAATTAATTTTTCATACTTAAAATACAGTATTTCTATGCAACCAATATGCATTGAAATAATAATTTAAACTTCAAAATTACCTTATTAATTAATATATCTGTTCTTAAATGGCTATTTTTTAAAAAAGATTTTTATTTTAAAGTTAATTTTTGTAGCATAACATCTTAGACACACATATAAATGCAATATAATATTTTTCAGGGGGGAAAAGGACAGGATTTTATAATGCTTTAAACATTAATTTTAAGCATTATAAAAACAAATTTTAAAATATTGAACAATTGAAACAAAATGAAATCCATGAAAAGCAAAGACAGATATATGTGTACTTTGAAAGTTAAAAAAGAAATGAACCATTACCATTTTAAAGTTCTCACAATTAACACAAATCATTAATTTGGTTTCAAGGCTAGGAATGTTCTTCATACTTAATTGAGAACAAATCCTGTTCTGGAAGAAGCTTGGCAGATTTTTTATGAGATAATGCTAAGATAAAATGGATGAGAAAAATGAAAAATTTCATCCCAAATTTAACTGCAGCTCAAACTATTTTTGCTTTGTGCTTTATATACCTTGAAGCTGGGTGTCACTGCATCATTTTTATGGTTCAGTTGTTGCATCAAACCATGAGCAATGACATAAAAAAAAGGATAGCATTATTTGCAGGTACAGCACCTACGAATACAACTTTATTTGCAGGTACACTGCGCCAACGGTTGGTTCCTGACTGATCATTTCAGTTAAGTAGTTTCGGGAGTGGTGGGTACTCGGAAGTAGGGACAGCTGTTATTGCAACAAAAAAAAATGGTTTTCGGTTAGACCTTTTTTTTTCACCTCCGGTTTAACCTGGCGGTTAAAACCACTCAGAATAACCGGTTTCTGAAAAAAACGGTTTTCGGTTGTTTTTTTCTTTAAAAAGCAACGTTTGTGGACAGGATTTTTTATTAATAATAATATAAAATAAGTAAGTATTAATACAATAATTAATTAATGTAATAAGTAATGATTATAAATAACTAATTAATACAATATGTAATAATAATCAATGAGTAATTATTGCAATAAGTAAGTATTATAGACAAAAATTTTTATTAACATTGTTTTCACAAGCAATTAATTCATTGGCCAATATTAATCATTTAATCTGCTCATAAAGACTCTTTCAGCAATGTGTTGATCCGTGAGTCAACACCTTTCATCGGAAACAACATCATTCAACGTAGATACTAATCTTTCAGACGCCACAGAACTTCCAACTAAAGATAAATATTTTTTGGCTACAATAAACAGACACCATTTGCAGACAAAATTTTTTATTAATAATATTTTTGCAGGAAATCAATCCACTGACCAATATTTATCTGTTCATAAAGATTCTTTCAGTAATCCGCCAAACAACAGACGCCTCGAGGAAGGAGGTGTCGGTGATTGGCCCAAGATGATGAAATTCAAAGCTTTATAACTTGGTAAACCTAAAATCGAGCCTATTTTCCGATCCAGTTTTTGGATTTAAAAAATAACCAGTTTAAACTGGGCAAAAAAAAAAAACCCTAAAAAAAACCCCGGTTAACGGAAGAAAAAAAACAGTTTTCGGTTTAAACTGGAAGGTTTTTCCCATCCCTACTTGGGAGGGTGACTGCTTGAGGAACACTGTATGCTGTTGACTTCCTTTTTCAGTTTTTGACTCATGTACTTGGTTAATTATACAAGATAAAGTGGAATTAGTTTCAACGTGTAACATATCTGCGGATAAAATGTTATTTACTGTTTAAGAATAAATAATGAGTTGTCATGAATTTTTCTTTAATTTTAATAATTTGCTAAAGATTTTTAAATATAATTCTCAACATTATTTCTCATTGCTGGACTTAGATTCGAACAGTTTCTTCATTTCTAAAAATATTTTATAGTTTGTTTTTAATCCACTATTAAAAATTGTGGTAGAAGATGCAGTTTATTACCCAGATTATTTGAGGGATTTCTACCTATTTTTGAATAATGGGATTAGCAGGTGCAGTATCTTTGGATAAATCTTTATTTATTAAGCAGTGTACATTCTGCTCAATTTAATTTTTTTCTGTAGAAGTAACTGAAGAGACCCCAAAACAAATATTTATATATTTTTAAATTTAAAACACATGCAAGCATTGGGTAGAGGAAAGGAAGTAAGAATAGAGTTATTTCAAATATGCTCGAAAATTAACAAGGTTTAGAGAAAAAGAGCATTTAATTTATAGACATCGCTTTTAAATAAGATTAGCGAAAATTGAATTCTTAAACAAATTGTTTAAGTAGCTGCAAGCACAAAAAAATGCACTCAACTTGCTCTCAGGATTTGAACCCATGACTTTTCAGTTTGCAAGCAAGTGCTTTATGACTATACCACTCGGCACGTGACTTGAAGACGTACGGGGTCATTTAGTTTTCTTCTTTGGCCTCTCACCCTTTGTTAAAATTTTTAACAACACACAATTCTGCATTTTTTTCAATGTAAATTTGCATTTTCTAGATGGAATTATAGTATATTTAAACTATTGACTTTGGCTTTCCTTCAGCTGCAAAGAGAAGTTTAAAATTTCGTAAAGACATCGTTCGGGTTTTTGAAACTCATCAGGACTGGAAATTTAGTTTTTTTAGTTTTTATCGATAATCTGCCAAGAGGTTCAATTTTATGACTCAAAAAAATCAGTAAATACATTTTCTCTACCAAATTCAATGAACTGAATTAGAAATCAGCACTCAAAGTCAAATTAATTATGAAACAAAAACGTCACGTCTCCGACGAGATTCTGAAAATTCTCGCAAATTCTTTGCAATCGCATAAACACAAAAAGAACATTTTAAAATTCCCACAGAAGTATACTGAATTTGTCAAAAAATGCAAATAATCTGTAGGTACAGTGTACCTGCAAATAACGTTTTATCCGTAGGTACAGTACATGCAAATAATCACTTCCTTCACTTGTGGCACCTGTACCCCTTAAAGAACAGATCAACTATTATAATTTAGAATGGTGCAAGCATTCAAAAGATCTTATATTATTACACCCAAACAATTGATTTCATATTAACTAAATGCTATCTATACACTAGCTAAAGAAAAGAGCCATGCTATTGCATAGAAAAATATATTCATAAACAAACCAAAATCAGAAAACGTTCTATTTGAACTCGCCTCTTTGATGGTGTTCTCTCGGAATTCATCAGGACCAGGTAGGTGCTTCTGAAGGAAAAGTAATGCAAAAAGAAATCCAGCTCTGCCATACAACAGCTCATCTGGACAGTCACTGGAGGGGGAACATACATCTCGTTCCAAGTTTTCCAGTCTTCAGAAAATAAAGTACACGCATGTTGCCTTTATTATGAAAACTTAAAAAGACTAAACTCATGAAAATTACTTGACAAATTTATTAAATTAGATAACATAATATTAAATTAACTAAAATATTTCATTTCAGAGATTTAGATGATATTTTGTAAGCACTTAAGTTTTGACAAATGACTAAATATGCAAGCTCCAAATAAAATTATTTGCCAGACACTGAAACTGTAAATAATTTAGGGTAATACAACTTCAATTATGTTTATATTGCTTTTTAGCTTTGTCTTTTGAGTAAATAAAATAATTATTTCATTATTTTTATTTGCAACAGTAGATGTGTAACTTTCTCAGTTAAGAGCTAATGAGTGAAACTCCTTTTGGTTAATTTCTTAAACAGCATGTAATGGAAAACTTTAGAAGATGATAGTACAAAAATTGATCATAAAATGATAAAATACACCTCAATTCTTTGAAATAATATGAATGAAAGAAAAAATAATGAAAAGAAATTACAATTCTAAATTACTTATCCATTAAGCTGCATGTTTGGGTTATTACCTATTAGTAGATGTAAAATGCACTGATGAATAATAACATTTCACCAAGTGTATTAATATTGAAACTCTATATAGAAAAGTAAAATATCAGTAAACAAAGCTACCTAGCAGGATTATGTATCTTTAGGTACCTACTTCCTAAGCCAAGTAGAGAGTGTTCTGATAGCAGATTCTGATTTTCATACTTTGTTTAAAAGACTGTTTTTAATTTCTTCTTTGTGGATAAATATTTTTCTTTCCAATATATTCTGGAATGGGTTCAGGCCTTGCATGAAATTAATATTAAATTCAAACCTTAAAGTCTTTTCCTCTACAAAAAAACCTATTCTAGTTTTGAATCTGCATAGATGAATGGCCTCTGATGAAGTCATCCAGCGGATTCTTACTTCTTATCGTTGTCTGCTGTTATTTTTGTATTAAAAATTCCCTTTATTAGTATTTATATTTATTTTGTACTTCGTAATTTTTTCCTGGATGATGCTGCACTTGCACACACCAATTAAATTGCTTCGATTATTTTTTGTCTCTGTAGATATGCTATCCTTATTTTTTGTCCCGATAGCAGAAGAACGCAGTTCCAGTAAAACAAAGAAAAAATGGACAATGCCTGAGTTAAGAGAATGCTGAATTGGCTGTAGTGTATTTTTTCAATTTTGAAAAAAGATTATGAGAATAATGATTAGTTAATATCATGAAGTATGAATAAAAACCCTTTTGTAAAGACTGCAAGTAAAAATTATGGATACTTCATGCAAATTTTGATGCATTTTATCTATAACAATAAATCTAGTTTATGGAATGATAAACAGTATTTTCTGTTCATTTTACAAGCATCGCAGTTGAACAATATTCAAACTCTCAAAATGAAGTAAAAATTCAGTTAATAAAACCTTCTAGCAAGATCTGTACTCTCTTTAGGTAGTCCTTTGCGATGGAAAAGAACAGAAGCAATAGCCAGAGGTCCAGGCACACCACATAGGAAAGAGAATCTCTTCTTTTTAAGGTAAGGAATTACAGGCTCCACATAGGACAAGGCATCCTTCAAAAAGTCCTTCTTGCCTGCTTTACTTTCAATTATTTTTACATCCAGAAAGCGAAGGTACAGCAATGCAATACCTACAATGGAATGTCAAACAAATGAAGAAATAAAAATAGTGGTACAAAATAAGCATTCTCACATGAAACTATGTTTAAGCATAAGTGTTTCCCATTCTTAGATGACAAACTTTGTTTCTTTCATAATAAGAAATACATGTTTGATAACAGGATATGAGTCCTCTACAAAACTTCAAAGTGTATTAATTTCATCTGCAGAAAAGGTGAGTCATCAGGATCAATGCACAAAAACCTTCCCCAGAAGAAAGTTATGTTGCTTATTTCAAAAAGCTGAAACTAGCACTTCTGAATGATAATACTATGGAAAGGGGTGACAGGCAATGAGTAAGACAAGCCCATTTCTGAAATTCTTTGTTAAGCCATGATCTTCATCCGTTACTGCTAAGTAAAATGTAAACATCTTCCATTCTATTTTTCCACTTCACCCCATTTTGGTAGAATCAACACAACCTGATACATGCACAAAAGCACAGAGAGTTTCTGTACCTTGAGAATGATTTGTACTTTGTGTTTGATGGGATATGAATAGAACTATTTTTTTATGAGGAAATGCTGCACAACTAAACAAAAACAACATGTGTCAACTCTGAATTTCTGTTTTATTTGTTGAAAAAGTAGATAATATTCTTTTGATTTGATTAATGGCAATAATTTATATTGAGTTTGTTGCTAGATGATAATAGATGCAGAGTTCATTAAATACTAGATGATTTCAAATTAACTTATTTATTGATAGGTGCTCAACATTATGCAAGTCCACAACAACGTTGAGTGAGAATGATTACAAAGCAAGATCAATGATGTTCAAGATCTACTAGAAAAAATTGTTACAGTCAAAAGATATTTCGATTACAATTAAGTTAAGTTACAATACATAAGAATTTATGCACATGCTTATTATTTTTTAAGTAAATATTTAAAATACTGAACGGGGAAATAAAAATTTAATTATTCTAATAAGAGAAAAATTTAAAAAGTAACTCCATATTAGCACAAAGTTAAAAACAGAAAAATAAGAGAAATCACATTAGACTAAGAATCTACATTTAGTATGATTTCTATTGAAATAAAGAATATGTATCTAATACAATTAAAGGAATGATTTCATCAATAAGGAATTTAAATCTGGATTTTTGTATGAAAAAATGATATTTCAATTTAACAGATGATTGATAATAACAATATCTTCAAGAGTACAATTAATTTTTTAACCCTTTCTAAGGCCGTGGGAATATACTTCCCACAAAATTCATCAAATGCATTTTTTAAGGTTGGCAAAGGTTCTAGCCAAATTTTTCAATGTAACAAAAACCTGAATGTTCCCATTTCTTATCTCAAACCATAACGAAGTGTCGACTTGGTGATTAATAATATTAATGAACAAAAATTAATGTCATCCTATAAGCTAAATGAATTACTTTTCTTAATCTCAATACCTAAGTTATATTATACCACTACTAGAAAAAAATGGCCTTATAAAGGGTTATGCCATTAGTTACAGCTTATCTACCTAATTTCATTATCAAATAATCAACTAAATATTGAATAATTCTTCATTACTTTAAAAACACATGAGTATGATCAATACTTAGGCCATTTTTGGTTATCTACTTATGAATAGATGGTCCCTTCTTTTAATAAAATAACTGAATGCGACAGAAATTATTGCATTTAAACCCATTTCCTCTATACAAAATAATATTGGTAAGCAACAAAAAAATAAAAGCCATTCAGAGATGATAAAACTCTCTAAGTTCCCTGTTCAAGAAATAGTTAGCCTTTAAGACTGGTTTTGCAAATGATGAAGCAAAAAAGATGAAAGCATTCACTTTGATTGGACATTTTCTTAAACAATTATATCCGTGATGTAAATTATCATATCATAATTTTCAGCAAATTTAAAAAAAAAAACCTTTTATTCAAAGCTGTAAATTGCATTCATTGCACCTCTGCTTTTAATTAAATTTTCTAACAGTAGCTGCAGGGAGATGGCATTATTATGTGGCAATGCAATGCAAAGGTAAGCTATCATTTGGCTAAAACATGGGGCCAGAGGAGATCGTTTAGTAAATCTAGATGACTTCAATTATTCTAGAAAGAAGAACAATGTGTCATCAAGAAAAAGCATAAAATTCTTCTTTTCGTTGCCAATTTGTTGCCCTAAATTTAAATCTTTATTCGTCATTATCATTTTTTTATTATTTAAAGAGTAAAATTTTATTCTGTTTAACTCTCAACAGACAAGTTGGAAAAGCATACCAGAAGTTCCTGTGTAGACGCTGGAGTCGGACCAATCAATATCTGAAGCCAGGTGTTTTTCCAGAGTTTGAAGCAGGATAAATACATTCTCCATCAAAGGACCTTCAATTTCACTTATCAGCTGAAATTTTAAACAAAACTTTGTACTATTTTGGAAAGAAAAAAAATCAATCTAATAAAAATAAATAAAATATTATAGTGAAATAAAATTACAAATTGAAACATAAAAACTAGAAATATATAACTAGTAACACAAAAACAATATTTTGAAGTTTCATTACAAAAGAACTGTATGCTCTTTAACAGTAAATACGCATAGGTAGAATATAACCATTTATTGAAAGAGATAGCTTAATACATTTTCAACAATAAACTTTCA
Organism: Araneus ventricosus; assembly: GCA_013235015.1. Taxonomy (NCBI): domain Eukaryota; kingdom Metazoa; phylum Arthropoda; class Arachnida; order Araneae; family Araneidae; genus Araneus; species Araneus ventricosus. Next base: position 110,409 of record BGPR01003067.1, on the reverse strand, counting down.
TAAAAAATTAAATCTCAAGTTATTTAACTTTAGGTGAAAATAAAATATGTAAAAGAATAACCATAAACACTTCTGCACAAGGAATATTTCTTTGTTACAGAGCAGTTAAAATTTATTTAGGTTAATGGGTGGCAGGCAACCATTGATGACATATCTAGGAGTCATAAGCTTTTATATGAAATAAAAATTGTTGAAATCTGTACAGTTGGGGCTGGGAGACTCTGACAAGGTTTCTCTCCATAGAGAATGTATAGTGGAGTAGTTTTTTATATTATTATTCATTTCTCTTGAAAATGGTGGGGGGCAGAAGACCATTGATGTTATATCTGGGTGTCATAAGCTTCCATATGAAATAAAAATTGTTGAAATCGGTCCAATGTTTGGAACTGGTCCTCTGGATTTGCCAATTAAAATAATTATTTTTAAATATAAAGATAATAACATATTGTCTTTATCAAAAATTCATTTGCATACAACAGAGAGAGGGACAACCTGTGGTTGGGAACTTCTGAGCGTACACAAAGGACCATTTGGGGGTCCGTGAAATCAAAGTTCTTAATGGCAGAAAAAAGAAAATATAAGGGATTAAAAAAGCTAGAGAATTTTGTTTCTCCAAGTAAATACTTGCTGTTTAATAACTATACCACTTGAATGGTTTATTATTACAAAGTGTAATTTTTAGTTATCCTTACCAGTTAAGATGAAATAATTTACAATACTGCTTTCATTTGCTTTGAATTGAATTAATACTATTGTAAAAATGGAATAAAATGTAAAATCAAAAATAAGCTCTGAAAATGTTGGTTAAAGTTAAGTTTAGGGTATGGAGCTGTTTCTCCTTGCTTTGCATTGCCAACTTTTTGATGCCAGGAGGAAGACTGTTTAGCGATATGTTTACGTTTGCTTCGGTTGCGCAGTGGCATTCAAATTTGTGTCTGGCGCACGCATAATTAATTTGGAGTTCTGCGCTTGGAAGCTTCGTCTTGATTAGTCAGCTATTCACTAATTTAAATTTTATTGGATGATTTAATAGAATTTGCATACTTTGTTTGGAATTTAAAGGTTTTAATTTTGACAGTTTAGTTCATGTATTTTAAACAACAGCAATGTTTATTATGGCTGCAATTTCTCGTATTTCTTCAACAAGATACAATTCATTACGAAACAATGTTCCTGGAAAAATTGGAAGCATACCGACTTATTACAAACTTCTGACAGCTGAAGCAAAACAGTTGTTTGACAGTGGTGTATGGATGGTGCGGGAATTTTCATTTTTGGAATTTAAAAAAAAAACTGAACTCATAACATTCAATAAAGAAGCGAAGCTACCAGTTTCCGGCTTTGCAGAAAGCAAAGCCGATGATGTTTTTTTAAGTTAAAAAAATTTGCCCAGTTCGCATACGCAAGAGAAGAATAAAATGGTCACTGGTCAACCAAAACAAACGTCCTCACATCGCCAAACCATCTTGCCCTTGGCGACAAAAAGTTGGTGATGCAAAGCAAGAAGGAATGGCTCCATACCCTAAACTTAACTTTTACCCAAATGTTATTAATTCGAGTCATTTCACTCTTATAAGCTAACTTTAACATAATTGATAAAAACTTCTTTTTGAATATGATAATAGGGAGTACGCCAAAACAAAAAGAATAATCAAGGGGTACATGAATGAAAAAAGGTTGGGAACCCATGGCATACAAGAACATTCAAATTGGAGAAAAAATAATAAATACCCTGCCAGTGTCAGGATCATATATTTTGAGGCTTTCATCATAATCTTGGTAAGGATTTTTGAATTCTCTTTCACTCATGATTCATACAGCTCAGGAAATTCTGAAATATATAAAATACTTATGATGAATTTCACCTGCAGTTAAGCAAATGTCATACATAAAAGTCAATATGAAATATGTGCATGAAAAAAAGTTAAAAAAATATGAGAAAAGTTTAACAGTTAAATGATGAGTTATCTATACGTAAAAAAAAATATTTCTTTCTATGAAATTATTTCTACTGTAATTAAACTGTCTCTTTCCCATTGTAGAAGACCTGACATGGCAAGCAGAACTTCAGAAACTGCAAAGATCAGTTTTCACTCATTGTTTGATAAAATAATTAATTTCTAGAACTTGAGCACATCATTTTATGATGTTTCAGTAGGATTCCAATAGTTTCAGATTTTTTTTTTCCACTGTCACTTGCAGCAAGTAAAAATGCTTTGAAGAAAATATTTGTGGTTGTTAACAGTATATCGCAGAGGAAACACTATGGATAAAAGAGGAGACAGAGAAAGAATTGAAAGTATAATATGAATGTATCCGTCTTTCATTAGTTTATCAGATATTACTTGTTTATGGCTTTTGAATGAACTCTAGTATACAACAAATTTTAAATAAGATTAGTTAAAAAAACAATCGTTCGATCAAAATTACTCAATTATCTCTGTACTTTAGATATAAATCAAAATATTTTTATGTAGAAGCAATCCATATTAATAGCCGAGATATTACATATAACAAAAAAGAGATAGAAATTTGGAGAATTCCAAATTATTCGTACCTTTTACGTTTTTACAGAAATTACAAAAAAATAATGAAAAATAATAAAAAAAAATATTGTTATTCAGCAATGATATTTTTCAAATAATTTGATGACAAGTAATTTCCTTTTAATTGTTCTTTATAAACAGTTGGAAGTGCTTATACGTACTTCACTGTCGGACTTTTTTCACATCCTATAACGAAACAAATGAAAATAAACAGCCGCTTCAAAGATGTTGTAGCCATTCAGACACCAGTAAAAATATTACATGATGATTAGTTTTCCCATTGAAGGTTTTATTTCGAATTTCTCTGAGAAAAGGAAATCACTTGTCACTTTTATCAAATCCAAAAACAAAGTATTTTTATAAACATATTAACTCATAATTAATACCCATAATAACGCTACACAAAAAGTGTGACTGAAAAAAATTATGTGCAATATTTAATTTCTTTTGTCACATTTATGCTGTTAAAATTTAAAATTCCTAAATTAGTTGCAATGCTGAAAATAAATAGATATTTTTTTAAGTAAATTATTTATTTATGTCACGATTAAAGTTACCTGCATTTTAGTCAAATTCATTGGATGAAAAGTGAACTGAAGTAAATTTTGTTATGGTGTTTGTTTTGGCTTACTATTTATCGAGAATTAATAATTTTCAGAGCTGAAATAGGACGATTTATAATAAATATTACTCTTTTCCGTCATGCTTCTGCACGACATTAAAGGTTTGGAGGAATTCGAGTCGGATGAACTCTACAAGCAGTTTACTGCAGACGATTTCGATGTTAAAGCTATAACATCATCTGCTGTGCAATGTGCTGCGGTGGCGGAACATCTGGCAAAGCTTAGCGCTGGAATTTCAATTCTAGACAAAGCTTTGCATCATCAAGTGTCTTCTCACTATGAGGATCTTCTTTCTCAAGCTACAGAGATTGAAACATTCGAAGAAGTGCTTGTAGGTGTACATCAGCAGATTGGAAACCTTCTGTCATCTGCCGAAAAATTAAAGGGAAAAGTTGTTCAACCTTACGAAACAATAGCTACTCTGACGCGTAAACTTCACAGGCTTCATGTTGTGTGTGATCTTTTGAGAAAGATCATTCGTGTGGTGCGTGTGTGCAGGCGTCTGAAAAACCATATGTCAAAAGAACCCCCTGAATTGTCAAAGGCTGCCAACTGTTTAAGTGAATTAGAGGAGATGGACAGTTTAGCAGGACTAACAGTTATTGAAGCTGAACTAAGGTATATAAAACATGTTAAATCTGTGATACAAAATGAGAGTAAAGGAAGTTAATTATTAATTAATTTGTATTCTCTAGTCCAATTTATACGATGAACTGTATCCATGGTCCTGTATTTTTATTACATCTGAGGGATCACAAAATTCAGACTTTTATCTCATTAAACACCAAATTATTGTCTTGTTGAAACATATGTGAAGAGCATTATAACAGAATATTGTAGTTAATATTATTTTCTTATCATTAAAGTCTTCAACAATTAGCAGATGTATTTTCTTTCCTTTCCTTTTTTCATAATTTCATATATCTGTCATAAGCATTAAAATTAGAGTCTTTAGTTGCTGTCACATTTATAACAAAAGGAATAAACTTCCTTCTGTATGTTTAATATTTATACCATTTTTTTACTCTTTTTTTATCTTTATGGTAAGATTATAAAGGTTTTTTATTTTTGTGAAAAGTTCAGGTTTTTTTTATCGTTACTGACCAGAGACCTATTCTTTATACCATTTGGTTGATTGGAATTTTGTGGCGCAAAAGCCAGGTCTGACCATTCTGCGCCAAACACACGATAGAAAATAAAGACTTAATTTTAAAACAAACTTTAAAAAAGTAAACAAAAGCAAGAAAAAAATGAAAAGATGATAAAGACCAATATCAGTAAGAAAGCAAAATAATTTAGTATACTCAGAACATCACCCAGCAAGTGTGTTAAATGAGGACTCGGATTGTTAAAATATTTGATTCGAAAATTACTATAATTGGGACATTCACTAAAAATATGTTTTATGGATAAAATAATGTCACATGAAGTGCACCTCGGCTGCGGTTCGTCCTTTAGCAGGTGATTATGTGTGACCAATTCTAAGTCTCGTTAATTTAACAGCTATGTTACAATGAAAGTTGCTGCGTTTAAAACCCATAATTGGCGGTTGTATGCAATGCAGTTTATCATGCACCTGACTGTCCCATTGGCTTCGCCATTTCTTATGGAGGGAAGATTTTATAGTCTGATTTACATCGTTTAGAGGAACGGAAAAGTTTTCCTTAATAACAGACATCTTCGCAGCCCTGTCCACTTGCTCATTCCCTCTTATGCCTATATGTCCTGGTATCCAACAAAAATTTATATCATGGCCATTTATTTTTAAAGTATAAATAAGTTGAATATATACACTGACTAACAAAAGGGTGGCTATCCCTTGATGAATATAAAAGTGCTTCTACAGAACTTTTCAAATCTGTATATATAATCTATCTTGCAATTTTATAGAGCCTTAAGAATAGCATAAATTTCAGCAGTAAAAACAGAACAGTAGTTGTGCAACTTTTCTGAAAGTGTTAAATGGTTAAAAACGGCTGAACCAACATCACTGTTTTAGAGCCATCGGTAAAGACCGTTTCGTAGGTACTAAACTGCTGTCTGTGGGAATAAAATAATTATAAATATACAGAGTTGGGGTCAATGATTTGGACTGTTTGCTAAAATCATCAATAACAACAATATTCCTTTCTCTCCAAGGAGTCTCTTCTTCCTTTGCTAAAATATCCACATTTTCCATATTTAAATCTTGGATTAAAAATTGCATTCTATGGCCAAATGAAGGGATATATGATTTCTTATTTGAATAAAATGTTCTAAAAAGAGGGTGAAAAACCCTGTCATACATTGGATGTTCACAGTCGCTTTTTATTTTAAAATAGTATTTAAGATAAAGTGTCTGTTGTCTAAATTGTAAACATGGAACTCCGCAAATTACGTACAAACTATGGACAGGTGACGTCCAAAAAGCTCCCGATGCAAGCCTGAGTCCTAAGTGATGTACAGGATCCAATATCTGTAATACCGATTTGGAAGCAGGTCCACAGACCATGCAACCATAATCTAATTTTGATAAAATGTGAGCCTTGCAAATTTTTAGAAGAGATTGAAAATCTGCACCCCAAGAAAGTATTTGATAAAATCTTTAGGAGGTTTAATGCCTTGACACATTTTTGTTTTAAATTCAAAATATGAGGTTTAAATGTCAGTTTTTCATCAAAAATCATCCCTAGGAATTTAGCCTCAGAGACGACAGGAATGGCAGTGTCTTTAAGGAAGATTTCAGGATAAGGATGGATCCCACGGATTGTACAAAAGTGAACATTGTGCAATTTGAATGGCACCAAATTGTTTTTCTACACTGGTTCGTGTTGCTGAAATCTAACATCAATATACGAAAATTGCCAATAAAAGTATCAACCCTTCTGGCACAGTGGTCACAAAAGAAGACACAAATTTTAAAGTTTTCTAAAAACACTTTTCACATTGAAACCCCCAAAATTGATGGAAAAATAGCAATTTGTTCCCTTTCAGTACTATAGATTGCAGCACAATGAAATATGGCTTCCTTTATGGGATTAATTTTATATTTAAAAAAAAAAATCTTCGACTCGAATATGATTTTTTTTTTTTTTAAAAATTCTGATAGATAATTTTAGCAAAGCCAGTCAATCATTTTCCAACAATATCTTTGAAGTCTTAATTCATAATTTGGAAAGGATTCAAATTCATTTTTGAACCTATCAAAATGGTCTATCCGAATGTGTCATCATTTGAGGACACTGCCTGTCTAGGCCATCTCTCGCTTCCACATATGTAAGGTGTAACTTGATACTTTGTAGAGAAGGGGGATGCTGATTCTGTGTTAGAGCGAGTTTTGTTTATCTTTGGTTTGGGAGAGAGGAACACCCTTGTTTGAAGGCAGGAAGCAGTTTATATTTCAGATTTGCAGTTGGGTTGCTGCTAGACTGTTGCTTACTTTTCATGCTGAGCTTTAAATTTTGTGATTTTTTTCCCTGTAAATATTTATTTTCATACAGCCTTAATTTTTTACTTAAAATTTTGGAAAATTAAGTTAAAAAATTATTAGCTTAAAAAATGCGATTTCTCGGCTGAGGCTCTGTTGCTTTTCAATGAGCTTCCATCAGATAATGGCTCTATTGTTTCTTCAGATGAGGAAGCATTACCTCAATCTGATTTTGAAAATACTGAGGATGTTTATAGCATTCCTTCTGATTCTGATGACGAAGACATTGATGCTAATGCTCCTGGCCCCTCGAACATCCCTGAAGTTAAATGCATGAAGAAGAGAACGTCAGTTCCCGAATTCTCTGAATTTTCAGGACCCTCGGAGGAGACTTTGGGTCTTGACGACCATTCTCCATTATTATTACTTTTGGCATTGTTTTCCATATCACTGATGGAAGTTATAGTATCCCAGAAGAATTTATATTCAACGCAGCAGGAAAACTCTCAACGATATTAGTTCATTGCTATCAACATGGCAATGGGTAAAAAGAAAATGCCCAGCTATAGGAAATATTGTTCTTCTTCCGAAATCCTGCATGACAATTATGTTTCACAGAAAATGAATGTGAAGAGATTCTGAACCATCTCCACCTGAATAATAATGCTTTACAACCAAAAACCAGTGGCAGTGGTCTCCCCTAAACTTTCCCGTATACTCCCTAACATATATAGAGAAAAAAATAAGCAAAAAGGCACCAAAACGAACAAGCATCCCTAACACAGTGGAGGAAAAAATGAGCGAAATTTCAAGGTCTTCAGCGAAAGAGCGTGGGTACAATTTGGCAGTGAGCCAAGATCAGTTGGGGCTTTTTACTTTCTCGTATATGAAGAAAAAGATTCAAAGAGAAAGTATTGTAATCGTCAAAAAATTCGAACTCGAGATTTTGACGAATCTCCACGTTTTAGACCTCCCTGAGTCCGAAAAACACAATTTTGGAATTATGTCTGTGAACACGATAACTCGAAAACTATTAGAGCTACGGGGATGAAATTTGGTATGTGAACTTGACACATAATTTGTAGGTTTCTATCAAATTTTGGACAAAATCCGTCCACGGGAAGTCTGTCTGGCCGCGGTCATGTGAACACTATAACTCAAAAACTTGAATAGCTAGATGAATAAAATTTGGTACACAATTTTATCATCATAATGTAGGTCCGTATAAATTTTGGGCCAAATTCGTCAAAGGGTTGACGGTCTGTATAGTCATATACTTGTAAAAATTGTATCCTTTGGCTTAGATAAATTAAAATTGATATGACGTTTGCTAATATTAATTATAGATCTGTGCTCAAATTTCGTTTCAATCCGTTGAAAAAAAAGGTGTTCAAATTGCATATTTGGTTCAAAATGCACATTGCGACTCTGTGTTGGCGAGCGTTTTGCTTATTTTACTCAAGTTAGTATAGTTGGCTTTTGACCTTGGCGTCCTACGAAATTGTAGCTTCGAACGCGCTTCGTTTCTTCCCTTTTGGTTCTTTTTCTCCCTTTTGGCGAATTCTGATCCTGCTCGGATTATTTTATTCCCGTTTTGTCGTTTCAACGTGTGCTGTGCAAAACTTGTTGCGTTCTGGGAATAGAGCAGATTCGAAATTTTTATCCGAGCGAGTTTGCGGGGAACTGACTTAATTTCGCTTATTTTTTTTTATCTCCACTGCGCTAGGGGTTTTAGCTTATTTTTTGTCCCTACATGTGTTAGGAGTATACGAGAAAGTTTAGGGGAGACCACTTCCGCTGGTTTTTTGCGTCATAGAATATTGAAGACAGCGAAAATGCAAATTGAACGCCTTTATTTAAACCGATTGACACAAAAATTGGACACAAATCTACAATTAAGGTTAGAAGGCCACGTGCAAAATTTTATCTGAGTAATTTTAAGAATTTATTGCGATCAAAAGTATGCGATTATACAGACCGACAGACAGTCAACCTTTCGACGGATTTCGCCCAAAATCTTATACGGACCTACACTCCCGATGATAAAACTGTGTACCAAATTTTATCTGTCTAGCTATTCAAGTTTTTGAGTTATAGTATTCACATGAACGCTGACAGCCAGACTTCCCGTAGACGGATTTTGTCCAAAATTTGATAGAAACCTAAATATTATGTGTCAAGATCACATACCAAATTTCATCCCTGTAGCTGTGATAGTTTTCGAGTTATCGTGTTCACAGGCAGACATAATTCTAAAACTGTGTCTTTCGGACTCGGGGGATTTCTAAAACTTGGAGATTCGTCAAAATCTCGAGTTCGCAATTTTTGACGATTACAATACTTCGTATACGAGAAAGCGAAAAGGAGATGTGTTATTTAATAAATTCTACAAATTACTCCATCATTGACGCACTTATCTGAAAGGTCAGTTTTGCGGTCCGAGTACTAATCAATATACAAATCTGCTAAAATTTAAGGGACATAGTTCGTTGAAGCAGTGCATGCCAAAAAACAAGTAAATGTAGGTACAAGATCTGGTACCAATTTGAAACCTACACAGGGAAAGTAGGTCAGCTAGTGCAAAAAAATCTTGGTGCAAGAGTCATCACAAATCTCTATGAACAACTTTATGGGAAAAATAGCAGGATTTTTATGGAAAATTCTTTTCCGCCCTATGACTTGCATAGATTTTTGGAAAGAAAAAATATTTGTGCGTATGGAACTGTGAACATGTCCCAAAAATTTGAGCATCTATTAATGAAAGCGGGTTGGCTAGTTGGGGGGAGGGCGATATTGTTGCCTTTCCTGGTGGATAAATTCGCTTCTGGTTTGAAGATCTATCCCATGGTCAGTTTAAAAAAACTGGAATGAAAAATTCATGAACTCTGCGCAGAAACCAAGAGCAGAGATTGGTGGCACCAGCTTATATGAAATAGAAGTGGGAAAGCCCCATTAATGGAATGTGGTTGATAACGATTTTCCAATTCAGTGTTTTGAGGGGGAATCTCAATGTTGGACAAATCATGCGGTTGGATTGAGATAGTCATAATAAAAAAGAAGAAACTTCTATCATGTGAATTTGGAATTGAACTTTATGGCAAGAAAAAATAATTATAAACATAGATAGTATTCTTTCTTTTTAAATATAAGTGCTATTTGGATTTTTATACTATCAAAGAAAGTTGGATAGTTCTGTTTACAACAAATACTGTTATTAAATGGCATACTTCACGCATAAAATTAAATCTAACAAATATAAGTCATTTATTGGTAAATTATCCTAAATTTTAATTGCTCTGATTATAATACGTATGATATTTTTTATGGTTCTTTAAAAAAAATATTTATCCATTATAGGTACAATGAAAGACTAACTGAACTGCTCGTGAAATTACTTTTTACAAGGTGTCTTTCAACTTTTTTTATTACAATTGATATATATATATGTTTTATGTTGCTTTTCTTTGGGAATTTAATAAAATAACATCAGAAAAGTTCCCAATTCCTTTGTTTATGAGAAGAATAAAATATTTATATCTGTATATAAAGCTGCGTTTCCAGAAAAAAATTAATTTTCAGAGTGTAATATTTAAACAAGTGGAGCTGATTACTTATCTGTCATGTATATTAGGGTGTCCCAAGATACAAGGGAAATTTTTTTTTTTTTTTTTTGCAAATTCGAATACGCATACCCTCTATTTTTTTTCTATTTCACCTCAGTAACATAAATAAAACGTATTATTGCAATAAGATAACGGCAACCCGTGCCGACTTTAGGTCAAAGTTGAACGTGAAATCTTGTACGGGGAATACTATGGAAAGATTGCAAAATGTATGTTTCTTTGGTACATAAGACACCAATTTATTCAAAGCAGATATTTATTACCATATTACAGTAAAAAAGACATTACTGTACATATTTTCATTTCAATGTTTGCTTTTTACTGTCAGGGTAGATCTTCATGTGTTCTTGTACGCAACGTAACAAAAATTGTTTTTGTTCCTCTTCAACTGTTATTAAGCCATGAAAGACCGCTCTTTCAGCTGTATCGTTAACTGCTCTAAGGATTGAGACTGTCTTTTTCGCATCTAGAAACGAAGCGTTATTCGCCCATGAAGAGGGACTCTCGTTGAGAAAACTATTATAAATTTTGATTCTAGAAAACACTGACTGGCTTTTGACTGATATGAAATCATCGATGCTTTTCTCTGTAAAAAAATAAAATAACAGGTAACAATTGGGTGATATAAATAAATAACTAAATAAGAAACTACAAAACAATGTATCAAATTCACCATACGATGAACCGCAAAGTTCTTCCTTCGATGGAATGTATCTTTTCTCATGGGTCAAGAAACTTTTTCTATGTAAATTTGCCACCATTTTTAATTTTGTTTCTTCGTCCACATCATCATCAAAAAGTGCCAATACTGCTATTTCGTCAGTAAAATACCATAAATCCTGGCTAAATTTCTGTGAAGCAGCTTTCGAGATACATTCATTCACTTTTTCGTAAGCTTTCAAAGATTTCAAAAAGCACAAATCTTTGTAGGGTGCTTTAACTGCCAAAATCCATTGAAGCCATGGTTTAACGTAGATTATCACGATAAACAAGTAGACGTCTAACAGTGCTTCCTTATCCTTGGTGTTTAATTTCAGCTGAGAACTAAATAACGATAGTTTTAGGGAATAAATCTCTCGGGCCATCCATCTAGCTTGGTGCATGGCACCCGGAGGTTTGATTTTAAATTTTTTTTCTGCATCTCCACTTAAAAATACGATAGAAAGTTCGATCAACTCTCGATAGTCATCTCTGACCATAAAATTTTTAAGTTCAGCGCCGCAAAAGTCAAACAAATTTTCAAGTTCGGTTACGGTTCGGAACAATTCCACTGTTTCTCTATAGCACTGTATTTTAGTGGGATAGATGTTTTTCCAATTATCTTTGGGCTTTTTAAAGAGTGGAATATCGGGGCTTGTTGTCACTTGTTTAATTTTCACTTCGAATATGTCCTTTAATGCCAGTTTGTATACATGATGGCGGCAAGAGAAAAAAAGCATTTCCCTATCAAATTTTTGCTCGAGGAGCGCACAAGCACCATTAAAACGACCTGTATTCGAAGCCGTAGTATCACGACAGAGAATTTGAACTTTGTCTTCGAGATTTCAATCTAAGATCGCCTTCCAAACAGCCTGTGCCTGTTCTTTGCCTGTAGAATTATCCAGTCTTGGCAGAGCAATGAGTTGTCTTTTAAGTCCATATGAAATAACTATAGGCAAGCGTTCTTCTTTCGATTTTCGAGCATTCAAAGCAGGCAAGAATTTGCCATTCCAATTTAAGGTCACTACATCCGGTACCTCGTTTTGGAAATCAATTTTTATGTTTTCGACGCGTTCCTTCCGTTTTTCTGTTCGGATTCTTTGAATTGAAGACTTGCTTATCGGAAATTCGTCAATGTTACATCCAAGTGCATCAATAGTAGCTTCAAGAACAAACACAGAATCTAGCATACTTAACTGACACCTGTCTAATGCAGCAACTAACTTTGGAGTAATAAAATCTTTCCTCGTTACTGATTTACTTGTCCCAAATTCTGAGCTTTCGATCAGTGTTGGGAAATCTTCTGAATCTATATTTTCACTAGAATTCGAAGAGGAATTTTCTTGCAATGATTCGTATGATGCCGAGGACTTTGAAGCGGAAACATATTTGATTCGCAGATTTTCTTCTTTGACAGCTCGAAGTCGCGCCCTTTCCTCTAATCGGTCAGTTTTTTATCCACTCCACCTAAGTGACCAGGTGAGACCGGCTCTCTTTACGGCTGCAAGAGCATCCTATCTTCCTCTATTTTCATTAACTGAAGTGCATCAGCGTATGCAATGTCGAACAAATTGTCTAAATTACTTATAAATTCTTGTTGTCGCCGCTTGAATACGTCTTGTAATTTCTTTGCATTTTTTTGTAAGTCTCTCCAAACTTGATACACGTTAACAAATTTCCGCACACAATTTGGCAACGATTTTGTAGGTATGCGTGCCTTTTCCCAAAAGATAATCCATTCGCGAATAGCGAGATTTCCAATTTCATTAACAGTTAAATTCACTTCTCGAATATTGTAAAACAAAACTGCGAGAACTTGTCCATTAGAGGGAAGTTTTGAACCCGATATTTGATGTTGTTTTTCCTTATTAAAAATATCACTTTTTCAGAACTACCCAATTCAACTGCCATGTTCTGTTCACTGATTAAAAATTATACAAACATTTAGTAACAAAACAACTTGGAATTATAAGCGCATCGACACGTGGATGTGCTCTGTCCTGAGTAAGCTGGTACTGACACGTTTAGACGCAAGTCGGCACGGGTTGCCGGGGTTCAAATTACATGAAACTTTATTTACAATTGTTTTGACATAAAAGGAAAAAAATAAGAGGGTATGCGTTGGAAAAAAACGACTTTCATTTTTTTGGGACACTCTAATGTATATAAATCAAATGTCCCAGGAAAAGAAAATGTGGCTTCGTATTTTCATATAATTTAAGTATTTGTTTCTGAGCATGTTCTTTAAAAAAAAAATAATGAAATCTTTCTTTAAAAAAAATAACAACCAATATTCAGGCATAATACTTTCATACTAAGTTAACACTAACTCCTCTTTATGTTCTGTTTTATTCCAAGCTATGACTAATTTATAAGTCATAACTTATCAGTCGAAATCTGATGACTTCTCTTATACTTATTTCTCCTAACTTTTTTTTAGGAGAAGGTTGCTGAATTTAGGCCATTTCCCAGGTAGCACATAATATTGCCTTATATCATAAAATTCGAAAAAGTAATTTTGTACAATATTTTTCCCAATGTTGAAACAGTGTAAAACACAAGACTTTTTCAATACTGTACAATATTTTTTTTTTCATAATATTGGATAATGTCTTATAATACTGTATAATATTATACCATATTAAATAATATTGTGTGTGTACTATACTGAATAATATTATATAATATAGTGAATATTTTAAAAATACATTTTAGAAACATGGAAAAATAATAATCACTTAATTGCTGAACGTCTGGGTAACTCTTTTGAACACATCTACTTACAGCGAGCTTTGAACCCGGGACCTTCCGCATACCAAACCAGTATCTTACTACTAGGCCCGCTAGACCTGCAGCAGAAAGCGTAAATGATGATAATAAAATGTAGTTACAGAGTTTGGATTTTTACGAAATTTCATGTTCATTCACAGTTAATCTGAATAGTCTTTTTAATTAAATTATCTTTTATCGTTAGAATTTCGAGTTCAAAATGAAATTTGAAGTCAAAGAGGAGCAATTTTTGCTCTTATATCTAAGTTTGCTAATTTAATAAATCAAGGTTTAAAAGTAATTATAATAATATGTTTGAAAGATTTAAAAATAATTTTGAAATTTATTTATACCTCTTTCAATGTATTACGAGACGCCTTTAACATTTATAATTACAGTATTGATTGAAAATCAAATACAAGATTCGCA